>BPLQ01002515.1:0-84934 GCA_021605075.1 Caerostris darwini | reverse complement strand
TTACGTATTAAGCTGGTTCATTAAGTCAAATGTTGGAAATCTTTAAAATACTTTATTTCTATTTTTATCATCATTCTGTATGATATATTCTTCGATCTTCGCCGATCTCTCGCATCATACTGCAATATACACTCAAGAGCCAAAACATTATGAATGCACCCTACATTTTGCAATGAGTTCGCCTGGATGACGTGGAAGGCACGTGATCAGGTGGAAGTGGTATAACTCGGTATTAAGTGGTGGTATCAACCATGCCAAGGCGGGTTTGAAGCTGTGTTGCTCGCCAAAGGTAGGCCAATCCCTCGTTATTGACAGGTCGTAATGCTTTGCTCTTGAGTGTATACGTGCGTGTTTCAACTAATAGGTGGACATTTCACGATTATACTCCCACCTGAAAACGCGAATTCGTCAATTGCATCATTATAGACATCATTTTGGGCCCCATTCATCACCGTAGGGCCCCGTTCTGTGCAGTGGGTTGACAGGGGATTACATCCCATCGAACTCCGAATAATTCCCGGTCGCAGCACCTGAACTAATGAGCGCCGGAGATGAATCTGCCGTGAATTATGGCTCTCCTCGCTGAATTTATAGGCAGCACCCTGAACCGTTCATGGCAAGTCCGAATCTATGGATCGGAATTATGTTTGGACATGGTAGTAATTTGGTCAAAAAGTTGTAAGCCGGAATAAATTAGGAAATAATTGTTTTTGAATATCTACATTTGGGAAATCGATACATATCTTATTATTTTGTGCCTTTTGATCATATGGGGTCACGCATTCAACAAATAATTCCATGGGAATAAAATAAGTAAGTGCATAAAATTATTTGAAAAAGATTCATTTGTGGTAATCGTGTGTTATACGAATATGCTCGGAATAATCGGTTTTGAGGATCATGAGCAAATATTTTATTGCATATCAATCCAGCAAAATATTCATAAATTTCGATTTTCATAAATAATTATTTCAGATAATTGTTTCAAAAGAAATGACAGATACGAATATACCAAGGATACTTTTTTTGATGATCAGTAGCAAATATTTTATTGCATATGAATCCAACAAAATATTCCTAAGTTTCAATTTTGATAGGTAATTATTTTAGATAAATGTTAAAATTCTAGTGATACACGATTATACTCGGGATATTCGGTATAGAGGATTAGGAGCTGATATTTTGATCCATATAATTCTAGCAAAATATTCAAAAATTTAATTTTCATAGATAATTATTTTACATAATTGATTCAAAAGAAATGTGGTATACGAATGTACTCGGGATAAACGATTTTGAATCTTAAGAGCTTATATTTCAATGCATACGATTCCAACAAAATATTCCTAAATTTCAATTTTGATAGATAATTATTTTAGATAATTTTTTCAAAAAAATTAGGCGCGAATATATCCCGAGTATCTGTATAGTTCGTTAGGAACTAACATTTTATTACAAATGATTGCAGCAAAATATTTAGAAATTTAGATTTCACGAATAATTATTTTAGATAATTGTTTCGAAATAATGTAAGATTAGAAAATATTTGGGATAATCGGTTTAAAGATTTAGCAGCTGATATTTTAATCCATATGATTCCATACTTGATTCATTATCAAGTATGAATTACAAATAATTAATCAAGTATTCAATCATTTAATCCATGATTCCATAATTTTAAATCTTCATAGATAATTATTTTAGTTTACCTAATAAGTTAGCTATGAATTTAAATACTCGTCCTCTAGCAATGTGAACTATGCGTTACTATAGGTTCATTAAGTCAAATGATGGAAAACTTTAAAGTATTTTCATTTAACTTGTGTCATCATCCAGTATGATATATTCTTGGATTCACCCACCTTTGGCGTCTTACTGCAACACATATGTGCAAGTTTAACCTAATAGGGGGACATTTCACTACTACACTCCCAAAAGACAACGCGAATCCGTCAATTGAATCATTATCGACATCATTTTGGGCCCCATTCATCACCGTAGGGCCCCGTTCTGCACAAGGGGTTGACAGGGGATTACGTCACATCGAACTCTGAGTAATTCCCGGTCCGCAGCACCTGAGCTAATTAGCGGCGGAGATGAATCTGCCGCGAATTATGGCTCTGGTCGCTGAATTTATAGACGAACCGTTGGCGGTAAATCCGAATCGCAATTCATATCTCCGGACCGGAATTACGTTTAGCCATGGTAGTAATATAGTCAACTAGTTGTAAGCCTGAATAAATTCGCTGTTTGAAACTGATTTTTGAATTTCTGCATTAATGAAATGGATCCCTGTCTTATCATTTTGTGCTGTTATGTTGCATAGGACCTAATGTTATAGCTGCAATAAATCATTCCACTTAAATAAAATAAGTAAAATTTCAATTTTTTTTTCAAAACGGATAAATTTCTCTTATACTAAAAGAAACTTTTATTTCATAAACTCCTATTTATAATAAAAACTTTGTGATATTATTATTTTAAAATGGTATGTTTTAAAATTTATATCAAATATGCTTTGATAAGACTAAGCATTTTTCTTCATAAACTCATATGCTCTATAATTCAATTTTTATTTGTTTTCCTCCAAAATGTAAATTATTATTTTTATTTTGTTGATATATATTTTTTATTATAAAAGTACTATTTAAATAATCGGATAATCGGTTTAGAGGATTGGGCCTTAATATTTTAATTCATATGATTCCAACAAAATAATACTTATTTTTCAGTCTTCATAGATAATTAATCAAGTTTACCTATCTCGTCGGATATGCATTTAAGTACTCGTTCTATAGTAATGTAAATTACGCATTACCATAGGTTCATTAACTCGAGTAATAGAAATCTTTCAAGTATTTTCATTTAATTTTTGTCATCATCCTGTATGATATATTCTCAGATTCGCCTACCTCTGTCCTCTTACTGCAACATATATGTGCAGGTTTCAAGTAATAGGGGAACCTTTCACGATTACACTCCCGCCCGGCGATACGAATCCGTCAAATGCATCATTATCGATATAATTTTGGGCCCCATTAATCCCCGTAGAGCCCCATTCTGTACAAGGGGTTGACGGGGGATTACGTCCCATCGAACTCTGAATAATTCCCGGTCGCAGCACCTGAGCTAATGAGCGCCGGAGATGAATCGGCCACGAATTATCGCCATCCTCGCTGAATATATAGACGAACCGTTCGTGGCAAATCCGAATCCCAATTCATATCTCCGGACCGGAATTGCGTTTGGTTACGGTAATAAAGTGGTCAGCAAGTTATAATTCGGAATAAATTAACAGTTGATAATTGTTTTTGAATTTCTGCATTTAAAAGAAAATATTCATAAATTTCAATTTTAATAAATAATTATTTTAGGTAATTGATTCCAAAAACATTTGAGATACGAATATACTCGGGATAATCGATTCAGAGGGTTATGAAGTAATATTTCATTACATATTATTCCAGCAAAGTATTCATGAATTCCAATCTTCATAGATAATTAATTTAGATAATTATTTTGAAAAAAATGTGAGATACAACACGAGATAATCTATGTAAAGGGATAGACGCTACTATTTTAATGCATATGATTATAACAAAATATTAATAAATCAATTTTTATAGATAATTATTTTAGAAACTTGTTTCGGGAAACGTGTGAGATGCCAATACAATCTGTTTAGATGTTTGGGCGCTAATAATTTAATGCATATGATTCCAGCAAATTAATAAATTTTAATCTTCATAGATAATTAATTTAGATAAATATTTTGAAAAAAATGTGAGATATGAACTTACATGTGATAATCAAGTTAAGAACTAATATTTTAATACATATGATTCCCTCCAAATATTCATAAATTTCAATTTTCAGACAATTATTTCAGTTTACGTAGTGAGGTAGCTATGAATATAATTAATCTTCCTCTAGCAATTTGAGATACGAATATAATCGGGATAATCGGTTTCTAATTGCAAAACATATGTGCAGGTTTCAAATAATAGAGGAACATTTCGCGATTACACTCCCACCTGATGACGCGAATCTGTCAATTGCATCATTATCGACATCATGTTGGGCCCCATTGATCACCTTAGGGGCCCGTTCTGCGCAATGGGTTGACAGGGGATTACGTCACATCACACTCTGAATAATTCCCGGTCGCAGCATCTGAGCTAATGAGCTCCGGAGATGAATCTGCCGCGAATAATCGCTTTACTCGCTGAATATATAGACGAACCGCTCATGGCAAATCCGAATCGCAATTCATATCTCCGGACACTAATTACATTTAGTCACTGTAGTGAAGTGGTCAACAATTTGGAAGTGAGAATAAATTAGTTGTCTATAATTGTTTTTGAATTTCTGCATTTGGGACATGTATTCACGTCTTAATATTTTGTTCTTTTTTGTTGTATATTTCAGTCATTTCAACAAAAAATACCACCGGAATAAAATAAGTAAAAGTATAAAATTATTTTTAAAAAGTTTTATATGTGAGATACGAACATACTCGGAATCATCAATTTAGAGGGTTAGACGTCTAATATTTTAATGCATACTATTCTGACAAAATATTCATAAATTTCAATTTTCATACATAATTATTTTAGATAATAGTTTCAAAAAACTTTAAGAAACGGATATACTCGGGTTAATCGGTTTATATCATTAGGAGGTAATATTTCATTGTATAAGAAACCAGCAAAATGTTCATAAATTTCAATTTTCATAGATAATTGTTTCAAAAGAAATGTGAGATACGACACCCCGGGTATATTCGTGATAATCGATTTAGAGAGGCGCTATTATTTTAATGCATATGATTCCAAAAAAAGTATTTATATATTCCGATTTTAATAGATTATTATTTTAGATCATTGTTTCGAATAAAATGTGAGTTACGAATATTCTCGATATAATCGGTTTAAAATGTTAGGAGCAAATATTTTAGTGCATATACTTCCAACAAAATATCCATAAATTTAGATTATCATAGAAAATATTTTAATTTACCTAGTGAGTTAGCTATGAATTTAATCAATCGTCCTATAGCAATGTGAATTATCCGTTACCATAGGTTCATTAAGCCGAGTGATGGAAATATTCTTGGATTCGCCCACCTCTTGCACTCTTGCATCTTACTGCAACATATATGTGCGATTTTTAACTAATAGGGGAACATTTCACGATGACACTCCCACCTGACAACGCGAATCCGTCATTGGCATCATTATCGACATCATTTTGGGCCCCATTAATCACCGCAGGGCCACGTTCTGTGTGAGGGCCTTACAGGGGAATACGTCACATCGAACTCTGAATAATTCCCGGTCGCAGCACCTGAGCTATTTAGTACCGGAGATGAATCGGCCACGAATGATCGCTCTCCTCGCTGAATTTATAGACGAACCGTTCATGGCAAATCCGAATCACAATTCATTATGTTTGGTCGCGGTAGAAAAGTGGACAACAACTTGTAAGTCGGAATAAATTCGTTTATAATTAGTTTTGAATTTCTGAGAAATTTATTATTTATTATTTTATTATTTTGTTCTTTCATGTTGCATAGGACCTAGTGTTATAGGTGCAATAAAACATTCCATTCATATAAAAAAAGTTAATGAATAAAATTATTTTTAAAAATTTCATTTTCTGTTATACTGCGAGAAATTTTCACTTCAAAAACTCCTATTTATAATAAACATTTTGTTATATTATTTTAAAATGGTATATTTAAAATTTACATGAAATATTTGATAAGATTAGCAATTTATCATCATGAAGTCGTATGCATATGTTAAATTTTTATTCGTTGTCATCCAGAATTTAAATTGATTATTGATTATATTTTCTGAAAATGTTATCTAAGGATCATTTATGATTATGAAAATTAATTTAATTACCACTGAGCATTATATTCATTCACTGTCTATGTTATGTGTGGAAATATTAGGTAAAATATATTCACACATCATAAAGGAGTTTTTCAAATCAACTGGATAACAAAAATGCTTATTTATCCTTTCTTACTGAATCTGAATTTTGGACATTTATTTAGTGTAAGTATTAACATTTTTATATTTATTGTTTTGGAACTGACCATTCCTCATATTAAAAGCGTTATATTTATTTATATTTATAATCGTATAAATTTTAAAACTTAAATGCTTTATGACTTATGAATTTAAATTTCCAAAAGTATGCCGATATTAAAATATTTGTTACCTGTGCATTAACCTCATGTTAGTGGTTGATCGCTGTCATTGTTATTATTGCATATAGATGTCCGTTACGGAAAATTTTCTTTTCATTTGAATACTTTTGCATTTTGCATTTTGTTTGAATACTACTGTAATACTCCCATACAATTGACCAATATGACAAGTTTTGTATCGGGCAGAAAGTATTCGTTGCAGAAAATGTTTATCCAGGCTATTATACTCGCCTGGTCATTCATTCACTAATTTTTATGTCTTGTTGATATTAATACTGGCTATGATTAATACGAACCACAAATTGTATATATATATATATATATATATATATGCCGCTCTGGCGCTCAGTACCACCGGTTTCGGGTTCGAGTCCCGGCGGTGCCATGGATGTGTGTAGTGGTTCGGAATCCACTTTAAACCGTAGGTCCCGGTCTAATAGGATCGTAGAGCGTTGCGGGGGCATTTTTACTCCGCTTCCGTGGCTTATCTTCAAGTGACACGTGCCCCCTGGGTAATGCAAAGTGAGTACCTTCGGTGCAGCGTTTTCCTTAAGGCATCTAAGACGTACATGTCTGTTTGCCAGCTGCATTGAAAAAAATAATATATATATACTAACTAAACTAAAATAGTTATATTTATATATAACTATTTTAGTTTAGTTAGTAATGTAACTATTTTTCTCACTATATATATAATACTATAGTGAGAGAATTTCGAAAATTTCAAATGACATCATCTACAGTTGTTTTATTATAATGTGATCAACATTGTGAAAAATTATAAATAGTGTTGAAAAGATACCTGTAGCACAAAAATAGCTGGCCCTAGACAGACTATGAAGAAAAGGGAAAATAAATGTGGCTCTCAGCAAAGTGCGACTTTCTTCTCTAATGAAATTACATTTCACACTGATTGTTCGGCTCTGAGACCAGACGATTAAATCTTTCATTAAACCAGCAATTGCAGTTGACGAATTATAAGGCCATCCAAGATTCTGCTCCCTGTTATCTACTTTTTTCTATTCCTTCTATTTGCTCTCCCTCTCCCTATATATATCGTGTTCAAATTTTCAATCGTTCATAAAAGACTTTGTATTCATCCACTCAAGTTCAAATACATTTTTTTTTTTTAACTTGTAGTGGATGGCACTGGATGTTGATACAGTTTTTTCAAATATTATTATAGTAATTAAATTTAATTAATTAATTTTTGTTTTTTTAGATTTAAGTTGCATGTATCTAATAATAGATGGCGCCAGGTGTAAGCGGAAAATTTCAACTTTATCTGTAAAGGACTTTTCTGCAATATAGTGACAAAAAAAAGAGGAATTGACTTGACTTGAGAATTTTTTTTTATTACTTGCTTGGGCCTGAATGGCCGAGTGGCTAGCGCTCTGGCACTCGGTACTACAGGTTTCGGGTTCGAATCCCGGAGGTGCCATGGATGTGTGTAGTGTTTCGGAATCCACTTTAAACCGTAGGTCCTGGTCTCATATGATCGTAAAGCGTTGCGGGGACATTGTTACTCCGCGTCCGTGGCTTATCTTCAAGTTACACGCGCCCCATGGGTAATGCAAAGTGAGTAATGTCTGTGCAGCGCTTGCCTTAAGGCATTAAAGACGTCCATGTCTGTTTGCCAGCTGCATTGGGGAAAAAAATATTACTTGTTTCGTGTCGGTTCCAGCTTGTCCAGATGAGTGATAACCAACTACGTATGGATTTCGAGAATGAATTCCTCATCCGGTATGACTGGCATCTGGTATGACTATCAATGATGGCAACTGGCCTGATTCAGTGGAAGAAGGAGGCAAAATTATCTTTGACTAGTAATGTTATTTCGAAGAACTGCATGCACTGAGTAGACGATAATTCCTGTTATATGGTTCCGCTGTCGTTACGTGAAGAAAAGGGGAGGTGTGATGTGGTGTAACAAGCACATTCATTCTTAAGGGAACCGCCGATACTCCAATCCGAAATCTGACACATAGAGCTCAAGAGCGCTAGACCCTCAGCCATCAGGGCCCATTTAACATTTATATTTTAAATAATTTTTAAGGGATCTTTATATTTTTTATCTACCTGATGAAGTAAAATAAAGCTTTTAAACTTGAAAGATATTATATTTTATACAAAATTTATCATTTAAAAGAAACCAAATTTATCCTTGATAAGGGATAACAACAAATAATAAGTTTGCAAACCACTATTTTAATATGTTATATTTATGTTACAACCCAAAAGCAATACGGTAGTTTCAAACTTTTCATTCTAATTAATAAGGAGGTGGATATTAAAGACTGTACATAGATATTAAAGACTATTCCCTATTCAATTTCAGCCCATTCATATTGCAATATGCGTTCATTGATATGGGAATCGCTGTTATTTGTGAATGAAATGTTATTAGATGCTGAAGCACTGTTATGAATGGGGAAATATTTTCGGAATTTCGATCTAAAGTTTCGCATCGTTTGCTTAGAAAATTTCAATTTAGAATATTTGCTCACAGGAACTACATTGCTTTGATTTTGCAAATATGTTTCATATAACAAAAGTAGCATTTTCTTTGTGAGTTATGTATCGTAATTTACGATATAATATTGAAAGTTATAATGAATTAAATAAGGTATCAAAGGATTTTCTCAAAATATTTGAAACATCGAATGATGAATACTTTTAATATGCTAAGGTGCTATGGTGAAAACAAATTTTTAAATTTCTTAACATTGTTTGCATTTTTCTTAATATGAAAGATATAATTACCGTAGAATCACAAATTACCACACGACGCTGAATGAAATAAAATTAGAAAATATTAAAAATGTATAAATAAAATTGAATAATTAATCATAAAGTAAATCAACTGCATAATCAAACTAATAAAATACTACTACACCACACCAGACCCCTATGCCTACAGCTGAGTTGCCCCTTTACAGTTTGCGAATGATGTGGGTGAGAAGTCTGATTGGGCCCTGCGAAGTTCTACAGTCATATGAGAAAGGACCTACGTCGTAAAGCGAATTCCTAACCATTAAAAGCATCCTCGGAAGGATTACCACGCATGTGCGTATCGTATGAGAGAAAACCCAGAAAACTACAATCAATAATCCAACTCATAAGGCATGAGGCAGAACTTAAGAAACGTCATCGAGTCACCACATTTCTTGAAACAGTGTCTACATCAAATCAGACTGCGGTTTCAACTTCAACCCTAATGCTGACCAGCGGCGCACGTTGCCACTGAACTCCAAGTCACATGCAAAATATATTAAAATAATCATTAAGTAATATAATAACTATTATGTAATATTACACATAAAATTGTTTTTTTTTATAATTTTTATTAAATTATATTATTTATTTTGCCAACATTGGCGGTTTAAATGGATTCCAAACCAATACAAACATCCATGGCACCGGCGGGACTCAAACTCGAAACCTCTGGCACAGAACGCCTGAGCGCTAGTCACTAACCCATCAGGCCCCATTTATTGCCTATTATACATAAATAAATGTAACTTCATTTTAAATAATTTTTCAGCGATATTTTCGTATTTTATTGAACTAGTAAAGTGAATTAATCGTATAAGCTTGAATTGAAAATTTATTACTTAAAGGATATAAAATTTATCCTTAGTAAGAGGTGACTACAGATTAAAAGTTTTAAAACCACTTCTTTAATATGTTTCTATTTATACTACACCTAAAAGCAATATGGCAGTTCCAATCTTTTCATTCTCATCATTGTAATTAATAATTAAATATAATAGTCTAGACATGGACATGAATGAGTATTCGATATTCAATTCCAGCCCATTCACATTCCAATATGTGATTCCTTGATACGCGAAACGACGTTATTTGTGAATGAAACGTTATGAGATGCTAAAGTACTGTTATGAATGGGGAAATATTTTCGGAATTTCGATCTATAGTTTCGCATCGTTTGGTTAGAAAATTTCAATTCAGAATATTTGCTCACATGCTACGTTGCTTTGCTTGGGGAAATATGTTTCACATAACAGAGGTAGTATTTTCTTTGTGAGTTGTGTAATCGAAATTTGCGATATAATATTGAAAGATATAATGAATTAAATAAGGTATCAAAGGATTTACTAAAAATATATGAAACATTGAATTATGAATAGTTTTAATATGCTAAGGTTTTGTGGCGAATTCAAAATTTTAAATTTCTTTATAGAACGTTATTTGTATTTTCATTAAAATGCAATGTGAACTTATAGTAGAATCACAAATTATCATACACGATGAATTAAATAAAATAAGAAAATGATAAATGTATATAAATAAATTTGAATAATTAATAATAAAATAAATTAAAATACATGATCAGATTATTAAAAAATAATTTTAATTAAATATTGTAATTATTTAATTAATTATTTTATTAATTTTTAATTAATTATTGTAGATAATACAATTGTAAGTTCTTGAGTTTATTAATTGTTTTTAATTTGCCTTATCACCATATGTTAAATATTCACTAAAAATTAAGACAAAATAATTTAATTATTAGCAATTGAATTGTGTGCAATTAAAAAATGTTTTATTCATCATCATCATCAGTAACTCAACAGCCCCATGGTGGGCCAAAGCTGTCTGTCTAGTGGCAGATTGTGAGGCAGGATATTTTTTCTTTTTATTGGGTAGGGTTGGCAGCCCTACGCTCAACAGTCATATTAGACCGGGACCCAAGGTAGATCCAAACTATTACAAACATCAATGCACCACTGAGACTCGAACTCGAAACCTGTAGCATCGAACTCCTGAGCGTTAGTCACTCACCCATCAGGTTCCATTTATTTCCTATTATACATAAATAAATGAAACTTTTATAATTTAATTAATTTTTAAGGGTTCTTTATATATTTTATCTAGCCCGAAATGTAAAATAAATCGTATTAACTAGAAAGCTATTATAATATTTAATATAAAATTTATTATTTATAGGAAACCAAATTTATCCTTGATAAGGGTGACTACGAAGAAAAAGTTTGGAAACCACTATTTTAATATGTTATATTTATGTTACAACCTAAAAGCAATATGGTAGTTTCAGACTTTTCATTCTAATTAATGAGGAGGTGGAATAGCCTGAACGACTATTCGATATTCAATTTCTAACCCATTCACATTCCAATATGTGTTCCTCGATACGTGAAGCGCTGTTATTTGTGAATGAAATGTTATTAGATGCTAAAGCACTGTTATGAATGACGAAATATTTTCGGAAGTTCGATCTAAAGTTTCGCATCGTTTGGTCAGAACATTTCAATACAGAATATTTGTATTGAAACAGTTACGTATTGATATTTACGACGTAATATTGAAAGATGTAATGAATTAAATAAAATATCAAAGGATTTACTGAAAATTTTCAAATTTCGAATTATGGATAGTTTTAATATGCTAAGGTTTCGTGGTAGATTCATATTTTTAAATTTCTTAATAGAGCTTTATTTGCATTTTCATTAAAATGCAAAGTGAAGATGTAGTAGAAGTGCAAATTATCATACAAGGCTGAATTAAATAAAATAAGAATATAATAAAATTGCATAAATAAGTTTGAGTAAATAATAAAATACTCTCTGGCGTTCGGTGCCACAGGTTTCGGGTTTGAGTTCCAGCCTTGTCATGGATGATTGTAGTGGTTCGGAATCCACTTTACACCGTATGTCCTCGTGTAATATAGAGCGTAGTTGCGCATTTATGTAGAGCGTCGGGCGTAGGGCAGACAATCCCATTCTTTAAAAATAAAAATATCTTCTGTCTTGAAATTTACCAGTAGGCAGACGCCTTTGGTTCAACAAGAGACTGTTGCACCAATGAAGAAGATTAAAATAAATTTAGCACATGATCGAATGATTAAATATATGATCTAATTAATAAAATAAATACTAGAAAAACAATTTTTAATTACTTAATATAATTGTATCTGCCAGTAGGCAGACTGACCGTGGCTCACCAAGGTCTGTTGCGCGTATGAAGAAGATTTGGTTTGGTTTGTCGGTCTACAGTGATTTTTTTGGACACTTTAGGTTAATTAGACCGGGATGTACAGTTTAACGTGGATTCCAAACCACTAACAAACACCCATGCCACAGCCAGGAATTGAACCTGAAGTATCAAAGGTCAGAGCGCTAGCGAATTGGACATTAGGCCGCCCTATGAAAAAGAAGAATAGTCACATTAATGTGGCCACCTGTCAATAGCCAGAATATGCACTCTTGTATATTCTTGCTTTAAGTGGAGTGTGGTATTAAGTGGAATTCTTCATAGACACTCCACTGTAATGTGCTGCCACCTGCCTTTCATGATTGGCTATTTCACGTTGTCGTCGAAAGTAGGTGATGGTCAAATTTGTGTGACTGGACTGTGTAATTGTAGACAATACAATTAGTTTATTAATTAATATTAATTTTCTTTATCATCATATTCTCAACATTTACTATAAATTACAATAAAATAATTTAGTTAATAGAAATTGAATAAAGTGTAAATAAAATAGTTTGTAAGCGATAGCAAAAAACAAAAAGAATATTAATACAAATAAAAATATCATCATCATCGGCGCAACAGCCCCATTGTGGACTAAGGGCCGTCTGTCTACTGGCATATTTCGAGACAGAAGATGCTTTCTTTTTACGGTGTAGGGCTGTCAACCCTTCGCCCTACAGTGATGTAAGACCAAGACTACCGATTTAAAATAATTGCAAACATCCATGGCACCGCCGGGACTCGAACGCGAAACCTGTGCAAACATCCATGGCACCACCCAACAGAAGTTTACAAATCCGTTTTTAAGATTTACATTTTCAAAAGAAATTTCAAATTGAATTTTTATTTCAACATATTGGAAAACGCATAAAACAATTTACAGATGTTCAAAACAGTCAAGATAGACCAGGGACCTATGGTTTAAGGTATATTCCGAAACACCACAAACATCCATGGCACCTCCGGGACTCGAATCCGAAGCCTGTGGCATCAATCTCGATAGTTACTCGGACAACAGCACCCGGAAATGTACTGTCGTCGTATCCCTCACGGAAGGAGGGAAAAGGGGTGCAGCTTCTGTTCTGATGGAGCACACGTAGGTAGAAGTCTGACTTCTGCTCCGTGACGCTCTTACAGTCATAGGAGACCGGGACTTACGGTTTAAAGTGGATTCCGAACCACTACAAACATCCATGGCACCGCCGGGACTCGAACCCGAAACGTGTGGAGCCAGAGCGCTAGACACTCGGCCATTCAGGCCCCTGAACTGTACTAGTATTAAATTAAATAAAATAACAAAATATTAAAAAAATAAATAAATAAACTTGAATAATTAATAATATCATTTAAATTTATGATCAAATTAATGAAAAATGATTTTTAATTAAATAACATAATTGTGAATAATGCAATTAGTTTATTAATTAATATTAGTTTACTTTATTAGTATATGCTAAACATTCACTAAAAATTATGAAAAATAATTTAGTTAATAGTAATTGAATAATATAATAAAATAGTTTTAAAGTGTGAGTAAAAAAAAAAAAAAAATTAATACTCTAAAGATGCTAAGCAATTAATTTATATTAGCTTTTTGACTGTCAAGAAACTGGATAATGTACTTTACTTTTAAGAATATTAATTTTCTCTAATTTTTTTTGGTTTATTTTAAAATATACCGTTGAATTTAAGGAAAAATGAATATTCAAACCATAAATGTATGTGTACCAAAATAAAAAATATATTTGTTTGTAATTTACATAAAATAACAAATAATAATATGAAAAAAAAAAAAAAATTTTAAGTCAATTCCTATTTTTTTTTTCACTATACTGCAGAAAGTCTTTAGAATTAATTTCCATTTTTTTAAGTTTATCTGGCGCCATCTATTGGTAGATATATGCATTTAAATCTGAAAAAAAAATAAAATTAATGAATTAAATTTAATTACTGGATTAACATTTGAAAAAACTGTATTATCATCCAGTATCATGCACTACAAATTAAAAAAAAATGTATTTGAACTAAAGTGGATGAATAAAAAGTATTTTATGAACGATTGAAAATTTGAACAAGATATACACTGAAGTGACAAAAGTCATGGGATACCTCTTAATATCGTGTCGGCCCTCCTTTCGCCCGGCGAAGTGCAGCAACTCGACGTGGCATGGACTCAACAAGTCGTTGGAAGTCTTCTGCAGGAATATTGAGCCATGCTGTCTCGATAGACGTCCATCATTGTGAAAGCGTTGATGGTGCAGGATTTTGGGCACAGACAGACCTCTCGATGATGTCCCATAAATGCTCGATGGGATTCATGTCGGGCGATCTAGGCGATCATTCGTTGGAATTGTCCAGAATGTTCTTCAACCCAATCGCAAACAGTTGTGGCCCGGTGACATGGCGCATTGTCATCCATAAAAATCCCATCGTTGTTTGGGTACATGAAGACCATGAATGGCTGCAAGTGATCTCCAAGTAGCTGAACATAAGCATTTCCAGTCAATGTTCGGTCCAGTCGCACCAGAGAACCAAGTCCATGCCATGAAAAAACAGCCCACACCATTACGGAGCCACCACCAGCTTGAACAGTGCCTTGCTGACAGTTTGGGTCCATGGCTTCGTGGGGTCTGCGCCACACTCGAACCCTACCATCAGCTCTTATCAACTGAAATCGTGACTCATCGGACCAGGCTACGGTTTTCCATTCATCTAGGGACCAACCGATATGCTCACGTGCCCACCAGAGTCGCTGCAAGCGATGTCGTTCTGTTAGTCGAGTCGGTCTTCTGCTGGAATAGCCCAAGAAAGCCAAATTTCTCCGCACAGTTCTAACAGACAAGTCCCTTGTACGTCCCACATTGATTTCTGCGGTTATTTGACGCAGTGTTGCTTGTCTGTTAGAATTTACGACTCTTTGCAGACGTCGTCGGTCTCGGTCGTTAAGTGCAGGCGGTCGACCACTGCGCTGTCCTTGGTGGGATGTTATGCCTGAAATTTCATACTCTCGGTACACTCTTGACACAGTGGATCTGGGAATGTTGAATTCCCTAACGATTTCCGAAATGGCATGACCCAAGCGTCTAGCTCCAACTAACATTCCGCGTTCAAAGTCTGTTAATTCCCGTCGTGCGGTCATCATCACGTCAAAACCTCTTCACATGAATAACTTGAACAGAAATGAAAGCTCTGCGAAAGCACTGCGCATTTATACCTGTTCTACGCGATGCTACTGCCATCTGAAAATTTGCATATTGCTATCCCATGACTTTTGTCAATTCAGTGTATATTGGAGAGTGTGAGCTAATAGACGGAATTGAAAAAAACCAAACCAAATGTTTGGCAAAGTTCATTATTGCTTTTTTTTTAATCTCTTACATAGCCAATCATCAGGAAAACTCCTTATAAGTTATTTTTTAATTAAATATTCTTAATTAGTGATAGGAAAAATTTGTATTTTTTATTGTAATTATTCTTTGTTTCAATTCAATATGTACTTAATACTCACTAAATTGAATAAAATTAATCAGACGTAAAACAATTTAATTTAGTTTTTTTTCAGAATTTATTGCAATTTTATCAAGAAAATTAAAAAGTTCCGAAAAGATTATACATTTTTTTAATTAAATAAATGTGTAAGATTAAATAAAAAATAAAAGTTAAATTAAAAATTGGGAAAAGCCAATAACTTACATATCGTTTTCTTCCATTTAATTAATTGCAATAAATAATTCAAAAGTGTTTGAGAGAAAAGAATTCTTAATTATTTTTTATTTATTTTGAAATTATTATTGAAATTAAAATGGTATATTTTAAAAATTATTATTCTAATGATTGTATTTTAATATATAATATAATCTTTTAATATTTTTTTACTTGTCATAATGAAGAAATTAAATTACTGATATTGTTCTTTCTTTTGCCATTCTTTTGATATAGATATCATCAATTGAAAAATGTATGCAAAAATTTATTTTTATATTTAAAAAAAAAATAAAAAAATAATATCATTTGGGATGGAATTGTGACATTATGATTTTGTGTGGATATTTAATTGTACATTAAAATTTTTTCTGTCTTAGTTGTTTAATGATTTTATTTTATTCATATTGATAATAAATAGCGAATTGTGCGTTACCTTTTAAACCTTTCTTTTGCGTTACCTTTTAATGTTAATTAATTGAATTACATTTTATGTGTTCATAGTTTGAAATTTATTGTCCATACACTATTTTCTTATATGGAAAAAAATATATTTATTATAAAAATGTGTATATTTATATTATATTTTATATTTTTAAATTGATGTTCTTTTTCTATTATTTTAAAGTTGTTTGAATTACATTTTAAATTCTTCATTTAATTCATAGTTTAAATTCTTTTTACATATGCTATTTTCTTTTATTAAAAAAAAATATGTATATTTATATTATATTTAATATTTTTTAAATTGATATTCTATTTATATTCTTTTAATTTTAATTTCTCGTACATTCTCAAATAAAAAAAATAATCCTATTCCATAACAATGAAAATGATTTATTTAAAATAAATATTTCTTTACACACAATTTATTTTTTCCAAAACATTTATTTGATGTGTTTGAATGGCTGCTTTATTTCCATCATAAATATACGGCGTATTGAATTCCCATTATGAACAAGTCCATTTTCAATCCATCTTTATATGCATTGTATTGAAAGTATTCATACAAGTTTATATTTAATGCATCAGTTCAAAATACGTGCTTATTACACATGTGTTCGTGATGTGCATTTTTAGCATTCTGTAGCCAAGAAATAACGTTTTTAATTCTGAAATATGTAGTTTCATTCCAAAGTTATCGATGCTAAAACTGAACGTAAATTTTACTTATGCATTGTATAACAATAAATGAAAAGCCATATGTTCCATTCAATGCAGGAAATCCTGAATGAATGTCTTTATTTTGTCCCAATATAAAATTTCATTGTTATGGGGTTCGTGAATAACAACATTTTATTATTAAAATGTACCCTGCTTATGAGCAAATGTTTTACAGATATAACATTGGAAATTAATGCTGTTATTAAAACCCCTGGGACTAATAATATTTTGATTACAGATATATAGGCCAGGAACTGTATTTTTCATTCTAGCCATATATCTCATCAATAATAATGCAGCACAAAATAAAAATTTTAGTCCAGAATTAAAGATTATTTCTTTGCATGTAGCGAATTAAGGATTATATTTTGCAGGTGAGGAATTAAAGAATATTTTTGCACATGGTGAAATAAAAAAATATATTTTCCATGTGATGAAATAAAGATTTTTTTTTGCATGTGGTTAATTAAAGATTATTTTTTGCAGGTGGTGAATTAAAGATTATTTGTTACAGGTGGATAATTATTGCTTATATTTTTATACGTGGTGAATTAAAGATTATTTTTTGCACGTTTCAAAAAAGGCGCAAATAAGAGACTCAAGCAAATTCTGAATTATTCTAAATTATTTCGTTAATAATGATAATAGTTTAACATAATTTATTTCTAAGTTTCATAAGAAATTAAATGACGTATACAATAATGAAAATTCTCAACTCAATTTCAAAGCACTAACAGCAAATCAAAATTTAAGCAAACAAACTCACAACTTTAACTTTTCAGTACCTTTCTCCAGAACACATGAATCAATAACTTCAATTAAGTCTGACAATGGAAAATTTTCTCCAGTTTCATTAGCAGTCAAATATATTATGCATTTTGCCCTTCAGAAGTGAACGTTTCACGGCTGAAATCTTTCGCTGCAGTAATTAACGAGATTGGATAAATCTCCTCTCTGAAGCATTCGTGTTATCATATCTGTTTGGTAATCTTCTCTTTCACTTAAGAGTCAGATTTAGTTTTGTTGAAGTTACAGCATGCCAGAGGGGAAGGAAGTAAAAGCAGGGCCTCAATTGATTATTAGAAATTTGATAAGCTATTTGATAGGACAAATATAGAAGAATATTGTTAGGATATTTGATAGGATAGAATGAGAAGTGAGTTGTTTAATTAAATTGAAAAATAACTTTCCTTTAGGTGGATTAAATGTATGTTTCTCGCAAAATTTTCTAATAAAGGATTTTCTAATTATCTTTAGTCCAAAATTAAAAATTATTAATTTGCACGTTATAAGTTATTGATTATTTTTTGTATGTGGGGAATTAATTTTTTTTTTTTTTTTTTTTTTGCGCGGGAATGAATTAAAGATTATTTTTTTGCTCCTAGTGAACTAAATATTATTTTTTGCTCGTGGTGCATTAAAGTAATTTTTGCACGGTGTGAATTGAGATTATTTTTTGCTTGTGGCAAATTAATGATTATTTTTAGCATGCTTAAAATGAAAATACAATGTAGCTTAAAATAATCGTTTTAGTTCAAAATTAAAAATGATTTTTTTGAACGTTGCAAATTAAAGATAATTTTTTACACGTGATGCATTAATGATTTTTTTTTGCACGTGCTGAATTAAAGTTTATTTTTTGCACTTATTGAGTTAATGATTATTATTTTTTGCATCTTCTTATTGTAGATTATTACGCAGATCCTTGGCCGCGTAGCGGCCACTAGCTCCTTCGCTGTAAAATGTTAAAACATAGCAGTGGTCTCATGCCCTTTGAGTTAATAAAAAAAAATAGATAATTAAATGCCCTTTTTTAAAAAATTTTTATATATTTAATAAAATTAAAAAATGAAAAATAACAAAAAATGAAAAATTGAAGATGTTGATGAAATCAGTTGCATGTAAAAAAAAAAATAATAATAACAGAAGCGAACATTTTTCATCTAGGCAGTTGCAAGGAATTAATTTAAAATATTTAGAACAGTGCGAGGTCTTTTGCTATGTTTGCGGGAAGAAATATCATAATCGTAATTTTGTAGGATATTTAAAACGGATTTATTGATGTTTCGCATATCATTATAGAATTTAGTAGAAATTTTGTAAATAAATTGTCTTAAACTTGGAATCGAGAGAGCTCGTCTAATATCGTCATTACGAAAGTACCAGGGTGAATTCGTTAACATTCTGGGAGTTTTGTTCTCAAGCCTTTGAATAATTTCAAAATTTGCACGTGCGACAGAACCCCAAACTGGGCTTGCATAAGCTAATACTGGACGAAGATAAGAGAGATATATTAGAATTTTGAGATTAAGAGGTAAAGCTGAATTTCTATTATATTTTTTGCATGTGGTGAATTAAAGATTATTTTTAATACGTGGTGAATTAAAGATTAATTTTTGCACGTGATGAATTAATGTGTATTTTTTGTACGTAGTACATTAAAGATTATATTTTGCTCGTGGTGAATTAAAGATTATTTTTTGACGTGGTGAAATAATGAATTTTTTAGCATGTTTTAAACAAACAAATAAGATATTCAAGCAAATTATAAATTATTTGATAATATAATTATAATAATATTAACATAATTTATTCCTATGCTTCATAAGAAATGAAATCACATATCCAATAATGAAAATTCCCAACTCCATTTTCAAAGCACTAACAGCAAATCACAGCATAAGCAAACAAATTCACGGCTTTAACTCTTCAGTACCTCTCTCCAGAACGTATTAATCAATAACTTCATTTAAGTCTGACAAAGATGGAAAATATTCTCCAGTTTCATTAGCAGCCAAATATATTATGCATTTTCCCCTTCAGAAGTGAACGTTTCACGGCTGAAATCTCTTGCTTGCAGTAATTAACAAGATTGGATAAATCTTTTCTCTGAAGCATTCGTGTTATCATATCTGTTTGGTAATCTCCTCTTTCACTTAAGAGTCAGATTTAGTTTTGTTGAAATTACAGCATGCAAGAAGTGAAGTAAGTAGAAGCTGGGCTTGAATTGATTATTAGAAATGTGATAGAATGAGAAGTGAGATGCTTAATTAAATTAAAAACAACTTTGCTGTATATGGATTAAATGTAAGTTTCTCTCAAAATTTTCTAGTAAGGAATTTTCTAATTTTTTTAGTTCAAAATTAAAAAATATTTTTTTGCACATGATTATGGTAAAGTAATTATTAATGATTTTTTTTTTTTTTTACGTGGTGAATTAAAGAATTTTTTTTTTTTTTTTTTTTTTTTGCTGAATGAATGAAAGATTGATGAATTAAAGATTATTTTTTGCTCGTAGTGAACTAAATATTATTTTTGCTCGTGATGAATTATAGATTATCTTTTGCCCGTGGTAAATTAAATATTATTTTTTTGCATGGGGTGAATTAAAGATTATATTTTGCCCGTGTTGAATTAAAGATTATTTTTAGCACGTGGCGAATTGAGATTATTTTTTTGCATGTGGCGAATTAATGATTATTTTTAACATGTTTCAAATGAAAAAACTATGTAGCTCAAAATAATCAGTTTAGTCAAAATTTAAATTTTTTTTTTTTTTGCACGTTTGCAAAGATTATTTATTAAGTTGTAAATTAAAGATTATTAAATTAATGATTATCTTTTGCACATGATGAATTAATGATACTTTTTTCCACGTGCTGAATTGAAGATTATTTTCTGCTGGTGGTGAATTAAAGATTATTTTTTGCACAAGCTGAATTAATGATTATTTTTTTGCGTATTGAATTAAAGATTATTTTTTTTGCTCATGGTGAATTAAAGATTATTTTTTGCACGTGGTGAATTGAAGATTATTTTTTGCACGTTCTGAATTAATGTTTATTTTTCGCACGTAGTGCATTAAAAATAATTTTTTGCATATGAGGAATTAATGATTATTTTTGTACGTATTGAATTAAAGATTAATTTTTTGCTCGTGGTGAATTAAAGATTATGTCTAGCCTTTGATGAATTTATGATTATTTTTAGCATGTTTTTTAAAAAAAGCAAATAAGAGATTCAAGCAAATTTTGAACTTTTCTAAATTATTTCGTTAATAATGATAATAATTTAACATAATTTATTCCTTAGTTTTATAAGAAAGGAAATTACGTATCCAATAATGAAAATTCTCAACTCCATTTTCACAGCATAAGCAAACAAATTCACGAAGTTAACTCTTCCGTACCTTTCTCCAGAACGTATGAATCAATAACTTCAATTAAGTCTGACAATGGAAAATATTCTCCAGTTTCATTAGCAGTCAAATATATTATGCATTTTGCCTTTCAGAAGTGAACGTTTCACGGCTCAAATCTTTCGCTGCAGTAATTAACAAGATTGGATAAATCTCCTCTCTGAAGCATTCGTGTTATCATATCTGTTTGGTAATCTCCTCTTTCACTTAAGAGTCAGATTTAGTTTTGTTGAAGTTACAGCATGCCAGAGGTGAAACAAGTAAAAGCTGGACTTGAATTGATTATTAGAAATGTGATAGAAGGAGAAGTGAGCTGTTTAATTAAATTAAAATAACTTTGCTGTAGATAGATTAAATTTATGCTTCTCACAAAATTTTCTAATTAAGGATATTCAAAAGAACAATAAAAATACATAAAATGAACATTAGTTTTAAATATTTGCAAATTTCATTTTGGACTTGTCGTATCACATGTTTAAATAACGTGCAAATATGTCACTTCTAAACTATAAGCATCGTACCAATTAATTTCAAATTGCATTTTTTCAGAAAAGAAGAGTAAAGCGTAAAAGGATTCTCAAAAATAAAGAAATGTAACATAACTTTTGATAAATAAATTAAAATACAGGGTGATCATAATTAAAGTCCAAATTAAAGTCCACCCAAGATGAAATTTGAACTCATTGTAGCCAGTGGTTCATTTTTACAGCATTTTGAATGTGGGAATTTAATTATAATCAACCTGTATTAAATTTACCATCTTTCAGTGGGATAGTTCTTTTCAATGTGTGTACGCATGTCTATCTTTGGAGAATTAGAAAATAAAAAATAAAAAAAATGTCTCAATGAAGATTTCAAAATTTTATTTGTACCATTTAATTTAATTCAATGCAATTTAATACAACTTTAAATTCTATATACCTCTCTTAACAAATAAGCTAGGTAATGCACATAGAAATTCTGAAATGTAAATACTAAAAAGTACAAGTACTTCTTTAGAATAAACATTTAAGCACTGAGTATTTGAAAACAGAATATTTTTTCTATTTCTAGCATTTAATACTTTATGTACATTTGCTTAAAATTCTAATGTTGAGCAGTTCTCAGTATTATACAATTGTAATTTCTATAATATTACTATCGATATACAATCTATAGAAATATTAAAATTAACAATAATATTTCTAGCCAATATTTCAATATAAGTCAACATCAATATCTTAGTATATTTACTACAGTACATCGAATATATATATCCAGACATTTGCATGTTTACATTAATTTTATATTAGAATATACACAGACTAGTCACAATTTTTATAACATATTTTCTCCATTTATTGCAACCATATTGTAATTTTCAAAGTATAATTGAAACATTGAACATGAATATCATATGTTTTGATTTAAATCATATTGTATAACAAGCATAATTTGACCTAAACATCTGCTATTAATATTGTATTCTGTCATCATTATTTCCATATTCTAAACTATCTTTACAACAATATATTTTGAGACTTATGGTAACAATGATTAATAATAGATGCTATAATTTTATTGTTAAAAGTTTTTATTACAAAAAACCATTTATTTGAAGGAAATGGTGTTTTTTCCTATTGTGAAGATTATGAAAAAGTATTTCATCTTTAAATAAAACTGTATTGACAAAATAATAGTATTACAAAAGTGTAACATCCAATAAGTCTTAATTTATGAAAATAAAAAATAAATTTATAAAATATAAAATGAAGTTTATAAAATATAAAATAAATTTATAAAATATAAAAATGGAGTTTATAAAATATAAAATAAATTTATAAAATATAAAAATGAAGTTTATAAAATATAAAATAAATTTATAAAATATAAAAATGATTTTTATAAAATATAAAAATGATGTTTATAAAATATAAAAATGAAGATTATAAAATATAAAATAAAGTTTATAAAATAAAAAAATATTTAAAATATAAAATAAATTTAGCTGAAATTTAAGATTTCAAATTATGTCTTTTAAATGGTTATATATTTTTGTCAATAATTTATTTTGAAATATATTAATACTGCAAAGTATAACATGAATATGACAAAATATACCTTAAAACAATATAATTTATTTTAAACCTGTTTATAATTTTGAATAATAAGATGATGGAAACATATAGAGTCTTAATATTCGCTATTAAATATTTTTATATAATTTGCATATTATAATTTTTCGAAATTAATTTAGAATAGATGTATAGACATTTTAATTGGAAAAAGTACATTGTAATAGTTATTATATAAATACACATCATAACTGTTTCTATCAGTTTTTAAAAGATATATTCGATTTGTAAATATTAGTTATTAATATGCAGAAATTATATAAATTTAGTAATTGTTTCTATTTAACTTTTTTAAATTTACTTTATTTCAAGATATTTGGAATTTTTGGAATTTTGGAATCGTTTTTTCATCACTATCAATATAAAATGAATAAATCTTAGGAAAAGAAAAAAAAAACATTTGTTCTTGCTATAAACAGATCGTACCTGAAGAGCTTAAATGTCTTAAAGTATCAATACATGATCTTCAACCATTTTCAAATTAAGTTGTCATTTGTCGTTTTGTGAAAAGTTTTTGCTTTTAATTTGTTCAACTTTATACACAACCTCAAATTGTTTGGAACTTTGATAATTAACTGTTCCCATTTTAATGTAAGTTCTAATCTTAGAGCAAAAGTTCTTCTATCAGATTTAAATTTATTTTCAGATACTGCCCAAGTCTCTCAAATAATGTCTTTGTCCAGTCCAAAATTCAAAATTTCTATCTACGTCTTCTGCCTTTCCCACACAGCAACCTCTGGAAAGATCTGCGAAAGTCCGTGTTGAACACAGTATAAATAACAGGGTTGAGTGCTGAATTCATGTATCCCAGCCAAGTAATGAAGTTGATCATGTCGTCCGATATATAACAGTTATCGCAAAACGGTAGGATGACATACATGGTGAAGAAAGGCAGCCAGCACAGTACAAACACTCCCATGACGATACCGAGTACTTGTGCAGCCCTTCTTTCTTTTTGTAGGCATATGCGTTCTTTTTGCTCCATGTAACTTCGAACAGTTACCAGAACCGCAGTGGATGTCTTGTTGGCCTGCTCCTGTTTTCCGTTTCTTGGTCCGTTTGGGTACTCGTCCTGGTTTTCTTTTGCTCCAGACTCTTGGGGGGTGGAAGACTTCTCTTCCATCTCGATAGAAGAAGAGTTGCAGTTGATGCTGGCGACCTCAATTTTGGATACATCCGAAGAGACCGTCTTCAATGGAGGCATCTGTGAAGAGGCAGAGGCCTTGGCGTCTTTTTTTAGGATATTGGCCGCCGCTTTCGCCTTCACTCTGATCCTGTTCCTTGCTGTTTGGAATATCTTGATGTAGACCACTGTCATGATGACGAGTGGTATGAAAAAGGACCCGCTTGCTGAGTATATGACGTAACCTTTTTCTTCCGTCAACTTGCAGGGTGTATCGGAAGTGAAGACTTCCGGCCAATCATTCCAACCTATCAGAGGCGGTACTGAAATCAGGGTACTGATAACCCAGACGCTGAAGATCATGCAAAGAACCCTATTTAAGGTCCTCTTTTGGGCATAATTAATAGGATCATGAATGGCCCAGTATCGATCCAAAGCTATGGCACAGAGATTCAAAATGGAAGCTGTGCAGCTAAGTACATCGCATGTCAGCCACAGTTCGCACATGTGCAGGCCAAACACCCATTTGCCAAGTATCGAATAAGCCACGTTGAAAGGCATTACGAAGACAGCCACTGCAATATCAGCAGCCGCCAGAGACACTAAGAATATATTCTGCACATTCCTCAAAGGCTTGTACGTGAATACGGAGAGTATGACAAGAACGTTACCAATCATGGTGCCAAGCATGATGACTCCCAAAGCCACAGCTGTCCCAATGGCTTGTGGCACAGCTACACCCAACAACGAGCTGTCTAACTCAACTGATGAATCGTTGACACTTGCAATCAAATTGGATCCAGACATGGACTCATTGGAGGATTCACTCAGATTCATGGAACTGACATTAATAAACAGATCAAGTCGAGATACGTATGAGTCATTGCTATCTTCTTCCATCGATGTGAGGTTGACGTCATTGGTGTTATATCCAGTGTGCCACATTGTGATCTCTTGGTGTCTGGGGGATGTATTGTTGCCAGTCGAGATCTTCTTATCTCTTCTCCTTCCCAACTTCAAAGTTATTCAAGAAAGTTCTCCACTATCGGCAAACTCATTCATCAAAAAGGCTTTGTATCGTCAGTGAGTTTTTCAGGATTCCATCTTGAGGGGTTTATCTCATCGAGTCTTCTCACTGAACCTGTCAAAAGAAAGTAACGGAAAATAGGTTAGAAATAGCTTCGATAAATAAAAGTTAAAAAATATTAAAAAAGAGAAGATTTTCGCATCGGGTTTAGACATTTTTTTTCTTTCAAATTTTACTTTTGACAGCCTGCGAGATTTCATGGTTTCTTATTACCTCAAAGAATTTTCGGTTAGAGTATAAAAGTATCTTTTACACTGTCATGCGGGGATAACAAACAATTAAAGTCTAGTCTAGAAGATGACAAATATTTTTATATAAGTTTCTGAGTAGGATCAAAATAAAAGTGACTTCAACAAGTTACAGATTGCAGTTATTGAGGCAATACATATATATCAATAAATTCGATATATAACAGGGAAATATTTAAATTTGCTTAAATAAGAATGATTTAAACATGATTATGAATTAAAATGAATATTATGAATGGATAATTAGAATGAATAATAAGAATTATTATGAATAATTTATGAATAATAAGAATGATTTGAACAATTTATGAAGATTATGAATTATGAATAATATTATGAATGGATAATTAGAATGAATAATAAGAATTATTATGAATAATTTATGAATAATAAGAATGATTTAAACATGAAGATTATAAATTTTAAATGATTAATCATTTTGAATAAGAATTATTAGAGTTTATTTCCAAAATGACTTGAAGAGCTAAATTAAATATTAACTTTAATTATTTAATAAAAATAGTTTTGAATTGCACTTTTTTTCATAATAAATAGATATTATAATAAATGAAAGGCACATTAAATATGTTGGTACATTATAAACAATATCATAAGTTGTTACAATATCATAAGTTAATATCATAGTTATTACAATAAATCAGTTCTAACAGTTAATAAGATATTTCATAGATGTCGTTATCTAGAATATGAAACATTTAAATTCTGTTTAAAAAAATGCTTTTAAAAAAGAATGATATTAGAGTTACTCTGCTTTAAAATGGTGTGAAGAAGTTAAATTTAAAAATTGGCCTTGTTAAATTTTAATTACGTAATTTTGAATTTCATCTATATCCGGATTCTCTCTATATTTTTTTAAATTATACTTTTGACAGCCACGAGATTTCATGGTTTCTTATTACCTCAAAGATTTTTCAGTTAGAATATAAAAAGTATATTTTCCTCTGTCATGCGGGATAACAAACAATTAAAGTCTAGTCTAGAAGTTGACATATATTTTTATAAAAGTTTTTGAGTAGGATCAAAATAAAAGTTACTGCAACAAATCTGTAACCGATTGTTGATGCAATTCATAGATATATTGAACTAGAAGAGGGAAATATTTAAATTTGTTTAAATAAGAATTTTGTTTACATGATTATGAATGATAATGAATAATAAGAATAATAAGAGTTATTAAGAATAATAATTATTATGAATAATAAGAATGATTTAAACATGATTATGAATAAAAATAAAATGATTAACAAGAATGAATAACAAGAGTTATTGAGAATAACGATTATTATGAATAATAAGAATGATTTAAACATGATTTTGAATAAAAATAAAATGATTAACAAGAATGAATAACAAGAGTTATTAAGAATAACAATTATTATGAATAATAAGAATGATTATGAATGATGACGATTATAGTTTTTATGATTATGTTTTTGAATGATTTAATTATTTTGAGTAAGAATGATTAGAGATTCTTTTGAAAATGACGTGACGAACATAGTTAAATATTTACTTTATTAATTGTTTAATAACAATATTTTTGAAGAGCACTTTTATTTAATAATAAATGCATATTGTGATAAATGAAAGGAACATTAAATATGTTGGTACATTATAAAAAATATCATAAGAATTAATTATTACAATAAATCAGTTCTAACAGTTAATTACGTATTTCATAGATGTCGTATGAAATTCTGTTTCAAAAAGTGTTTTTAAAAAAGAATGATATTAGAGTTACTTGCTCTAAAATAATGTGAAGTACTTCAATTTAAAAATTAGCTTGTCAAATGTTAATTACGTAATTTTGAATTTCACCTATATCCGGGTTTCTCTATATATTTTTTCAAATTTTACTTTTGACAGTCACGAGATTTCTTGGTTTCTTATTACCTCAAATAATTTTCGGTTAGATTATAAAAGCATCTTTTACTCTGTCATGCAGGGATAACAAACAATTAAAGTCTGGTCTTGCAGGTGACATATATTTTTATAAAAGTTTTTCAGTAGGATCAAAATAAAAGTTACTGCAACAAATCTGTAATCGATTGTTGATGCAATTCGTAGATATATTGAACTAGAAGAGGGAAATATTTAAATTTGTTTCAAAAAAATGTTTTTAAATAAAAATGATTAGAGTTTCTTTCAAAAATGACGTGAGAAACAAAATTGAATATTAACCTTGTTAATTATTTAATAATGAAATTTTTAAATTGCACTTTTATTTAATAATAAATAAAGATTTAGTTTGGTTTGGTTTAGACTCTCTATGGTCATTTTTCTACGTAATATTGTGTCTCTATGGTCATTTTTTGCACACTTTAGTCTAATTAGACTGGGACTTACAGTTTAACGTGGATTCAGAACCACTAAAAAATCTTCATGCAATCGACAGGATAATAAATAAAGAATATAATAAATAAAAAGTACATTAAATATTTTTTTACATTATAAAAAATATCATTAGTATTAGTTATTACATTAAATAAATTCTAACATTTATTGATTTTCATAGATGTTGTAAAGAATATTTGAGTGTATTTCAAAAAGGGTTTTTAAAAAAGAAGGATTATAGTTACTTTTTCTAAAATGATGTAAATAACTTAAACATTTGAATAGTTAAATTTTAATTCTGTAATTTTGATTTACACTTTTATTCAATATTAAATATAGAACATGATTGGTAAAAAACCTATGAAATCTTTTGGCGCATTATAAACAGGGCTATATGTATTAAACCTGAACATAATTTTATTTAAAAATAACAATAAATAATAATTAAATTTCATAATTTTAATAAAAGAAATCTACTAGATGGTCTGAAAAATGAAATTGAGCAAATGCAATCTTATATAAAGAATTTAGAGTGTAGTCTTTTAGCTACATTATCTAATTGATTTTATTCTGTAAGAAGTTTATATCTGGCGTACGGTTCCAAAGGTTTCGGGTTCAAATCCCGGCTGTGTCATAATTATGCGACTTGAAATGAACTGCTTGAGTGCCATCAATGATCGTAATCGAACGCGCTACGACCTCTACCCTTCCATCAATGGTAGCTTTTACTATCTCAGGCAATTAAAACTAATTGTTATTATTTAAAACTATTTGTTATTATAAGTTTATAAGCTCGAAGCTTCATAAGTCTATACTACTAATGGGTGAATCCTACTTGGGTATTTTTTTCCTAAATACAAGCAACAAGCAACTTTATACAATAATATAAAGAAATTCAATTTCAATATCACAAAATATGTCATCAAATCTTTTTTTTTCTGATGACCGATTGGCTAGCGCTCTGGCCTTTGGTACAGCGGGTTTCAGGTCCGAAGCTAGGTATTGGCATGGATGTATGTTAGTGGTTCGGAATCGACGTTAAACTGTAGGTCGAGGTATAATTAGCGTGAAGTGTACACAAAATGATTATAGGCGACAAACCAAACCATAAATCCATTAAACATGATTAATATTTTAGGATAATTAACAACATTTCGGTGGGGCAAATTTTATTTCATTAACCGTGGAAAAAAACATAGTTTACTAAAAATAGTTTCCAGGTTCTTCAATTTTATATATTAAAACAGAAAATAGACTACATTTTTTAACGACGCTTTACGAAAAAACATTTAAGAGTTATACATAAATCTAAAGAAATTATTGCTGTTTTACGGCTAGCAAATAACAAGAAAATGAAGAAAAAGAAAAGTATTTAACAATGCCTTTGGTTCGTGGGGAAAAAAAGGAAACTATCGTTCGGATTTAAAAACTTTTCTTTTCAGTTCTTGAGTGATCCGCCATTTTTTAAAGATTTCTCATCCATATTTCCGAACCGACGTCTCTAATCAATGCGGGCTCTTCAAGCGGGATTCCATCCTTTCCGAAATGCCCTGAGAGACGTATGCAAAGCGAGAAGGGATTCAAACCTTTTTGATTTCTGAATAGATATGAGGAAGCAAAAGCAAAAGTTTTGTTGGAGCTTCCTGGGGGGCAGGGATATTTCGCAAGACAGCTATTTTTGAACAGGTTTGCTCGGCGCCCAGAGGCAGACAGTGGTATGCGTGCGTTTTAGCATAACAGCCGAAAGGGGAAGTTATTCTGTCTTTTAAAACCTCTGCAATACGTCATACTGGTTTTTCAGAATAAGGAATACATTTAGGGAAATATTTTGTAAGAATAATTTATTTCGGTTCAACTCACTTTTCCTGAATTCTTCAGGATTTAAATTGTCTTCGTTTGCTTCCAGAATATATGGATAGCAAATGAAAGCATAAATACTTCCACATTTAAACATACTAAAATATTTTTCTAAGAATATTTGTTTTACACATGTTGAAAATTACTTGTTTTTATCAATACAATGAGATTTCGATTAGTTTTGTATAAACTATTTCATTTAATCAATTAATCGACAAAATGTCATTAAATTCGTAAAAATAAGGAGATCGTAAGTTGGTCCAAAAAGAAGTCTAAAGTCATAAGAGAGTGATAGTGGGAACAAAAAAATTATTTCCAACATTTTCTTAACATCAGTGATTATTTGTTCCGCATAATATTTTGCAGAAATTACCAAGAAATAGCGCAAAGGCGTTTATAATTGCCTTTAAGATTTACTTTTAGAATGGATTGTACACTTAGCGATTTCAGATATATTCCAACCATTTTTGACTATAGATTTCAAATACATATTTTAAATAACGAGAATTTGAACCCTATAAGACTTCTTAGCCAAGGAAGGGCATATTCATTTCTGATCTTAATATTGAAAGATGAAGGGCATTAACCCTTCTTCCACCAAGGCAGTTGAAGTGGCTGATGGTCAATTGGCTAGCGGTCTGCCCTTTGATACAAAAGGCTTCAGGTCTGAATCCTGGGATAGGCATGAATGTTTGTGAGTGGTTTTGAGTCCACATTTAACTGTAGGCCCCTGTCTAATTAGCCTAAAGTGTGCACAAAATTACCTTAGAGAGACAAATCAAACCATAAATCCTTTAAATATAATATTTTATGATGATTAACTAGCGATAGTATTTTATGATGATAAACTATTTTAGATGATGAATTTAAATATTTTATATTTTATGATGATTAACTATTTTATATGATGAATTTATATAATAAATAATTAATTAATAGCATTTCGGTGGTGCAAATATGATTTCTTTTACCATGAAAAATAAACAGAGTTTACCAAATAATATTTTTAAGGATCCTCAATTACCTATGTTATTACAGAAAATAGATTAATTTTCTTTAACATTTCCTTACGACCAAACATGTAAATGAGATACGTAACTCTAATTAAATTATTGGCACTTTACAATTATAAATTCCAAAAAATGAAGAAAAACAAAAGTATTTATGAATGTCTGTGCATTGAGTAGAAAATAACAAATCGTTCGGTTTTAAAACCTAATAATTATATGTCTTAAAACGAAAAGTAGATTAAATTTCTTTAACAGTGCTTTACGACCAAACATTTAAACGAGATATTTAAAACTAATAAGATGATTGATACTTTACAGCTAGCAAATACCAAATAATGAAGAAAAAGAAAAGTATTTAACAATGTCTTTGCATTGTGAAAAATAAAAAGAACTTATCGTTCCGATTTAAAACTTTCTCTTTTTCAGTTCTTGTGATCCGTCATTTTAAAGGATTTCTCATCCGTATTTCCGAACCGACGTCTCTAATCAATGCGGGCTCTTCAAGCAGGATTCCGTCCTTTCCGAAATGCGCTGAGAGACGTATGCAAAGCGTGAGGGGGATTCAAACCCTTTCTGATATCTGAATAGATATGAGGAAGCAAAAAAAAAGTTTTGTTGGAGCTTTCGTGGAGGGCAAGATATTTCGCAAGACAGCTATTTTTGAAAAGGTTTGCTCGGCGCCGAATGGTAGACAGTGGTATGAATTTATTAAACGTGGCATTCGTACGTTTTAGCATAACGGCAGAACTAGAATTTATTCTGTCTTTTAAAACCTCTGCAATACGTTATACTGTTTTTCGGAATAAGGAATACATTTAGGGAAATATTTCGTAGGAATAATTTATTTCCGGTTCACTCAACACACTTTTCTTGAATTCTTCAGGATTTAAATGGTCTCCGGTAGCTTCCAGAAAATTCGTATAGCACAAACACGCACAATTAATCACACTAAAATATTTTTTACTAAAATTTGTTTTACGCATGCTGAAAATTGCTTGTTTTTATTAATAATATTTATAAATGAATTTTCAATTATTTTTATTAAATTAATGCATCGATAAAAAAAAATTTCGAAAAAATATGGCGATTGAAGTTGATCAAGGAAGAAGACTAAACTCATCAATAAGAGGGAGACAAATTTCGGCGATTGTGGGAACGAAAAAATTATTTCAAACATTTTCTTAACATCAGTGATTATTTGGTCCGCATAGTCTTCTCCTTCTTCATTGGGCGGCCTGATGGCCAATTGGCTAGCGTTCTAGCCGTTGGTACAACAGGCTTAAGGTTCGAATCCTGGCTGTGGCATGGATGTTAGTGAGTGGTTCGGAATTCACGTTAAACTGTAGGTTCCTGTCTAATTAGCCTTAAAGTGTGCACGAGATGACCATTAAGCGATAAAACAAACCAAATCTTCAATTGGCGAAACAACCCCCTGTGGGTTAAGGCCGTCTGTCCAGCAGTAGATTTAGAGACAGGAGATGTTTTCTGTTTACGGGGTGCGGTTGTCATTCCAACGCTCTACACTCATATTGGACCGATAGCTACTGTTAAAAGTGGATTCCGAACCACTACAAATATGCATGTCACCTCCGGGTCTCGATCCCGAAATATGTGAAACCGAGCGACCACACGCTAGTCACTCGGCCATTAGGCCTCAAAATTAACTTGCAAAGACATAAATATGTTAATTCAAATGCAATTTCCAACACTCCTGAATTAAAAGCAAATATTTATATTTTGTCCAGGATCAAGCATTTCTTTCAATATAATCAGAGGAACATTAGTTTAATGCGAATAAATTAAACCATAACCATAAATCCATTAAATACAATTATTATTTTATTATAATTAACAGCATTTTGGCACGGAAAAATTTGTTTCCTCGAAACTCGAAAAATAGCCAAAAATATTTTCAGGGTCCTCAATTATATGTATTTAAACAAAAAATAGATTAAATACTTTTAACATTGCTTTACGATCAAACATGTGCAATGATAATATCTTAACAATGTCTTTTCTTTGTAAAAAAAAAAGAACATATCGTTCGGATTTAAAACTTTTTATTTTTAGTTCTTGAGTGATCCGCCATCTTTAAAAGATTTCTTATCCATATTTCCTGAACCGACGTCTCTAATCAATGCGGGCTCTTCAAGCGGGATTCCGTCCTTTCCAAAATGCGCTGAGAGACGTATGCAAAGCGAGAAGGGGATTCAAACCTTTTGATATCTGAATACATATGAGGAAGCAAAAGCAAAAGTTTTGTTGAAGTTTCCTAGAGGGCAAGGATATTTCGCAAGGCAGCTATTTTTGAACAGGCTCGCTCGGCGCCCAGAGGCAGACAGTGGTATGAATTTATTAAACGCGGCATGCGTGCGTTTTAGCACAACAGCAGAATGAGGAATTTATTCTGTCTTTTAAAACCTCTGCAATACATTATACTGTTTTTCGGAATAAGGAATACATTTAGGGAAATTTTTCGTAAGAATAATTTATTCCGGTTCACTCAACTCACTTTTCCTAAATTCTTCAGGATTTTAAATGGCTTCTGGTAGTTTACAGAAATTTTGGATATCAACTAAAAGCATAAGTATAATATAACCAAACTAAAATATTTTTTTATGAATATTTGTTTTACACATATTGAAAATTATTTGTTTTTATCAATACAATCAGCTTTCCATTAGTTTTGTTTAAATTACTTAATGAAATCAATTTATCAATAAAAAGTCATTTAATTCGTAAAAATATGGAGATTATAAGTTGTTTAGAAAAGAAGACTAAAATCGTCACAGAGAGGGTGATAGGGGGAACAAAAGAATTTTTTCGAACATTTTCTTAACATCAATGATTATTTGTCACGCATAATATTTTGTGAAAATTACCAAGAAATAGGGAAAAGAATATTTAAAGACTAATTTAGACTAATTTATATTGTTGAAAGACTAATTTATTATTGTTTTTAAGATTTACTTTTAGAATGTACTGTTCACTTAGCGATAACTTAGAAAAGTTAATTAAATAACTTAAACAAAACTATTCGAAAGCTCATTGTATTGATAAAAACAAGTAATTTTCAACATGTGTAAAATAAATATTCTTAGAAAAATATTGTTGTATGGTTAATTGTGCGTGTATTTATATTTTTTAGTTGCTATTAAAAATTTCTAGAACCTACCGAAGAGCATTTAAACCCTGAAGAATTTAGGAAAAGTGAGTTGAGTGAACCGGAATAAATTATTCTTACGAAATATTTCCCTAAATGTATTCCTTATTCCGAAAAACAGTATAACGTATTGCAACGGTTTTAAAAGACAGACAAAATTCCGCTCTTCTACTGTTATGCTAAAACGTAGGGATGCCGCGTTTAATAAATTCATACCACTGCCTGCCTTCGGGCTCTGAGCAAACCTGTTCAAAAATATCTGTCTTGCGAAATATCCCTGTAGCTCAGGGAACTCCAACAAAACTTTTGCTTTTGCTACCTCATATATATTCAGATATCAGAAAGGTTTGAATCCCTTCTCTCGCTTTGCATACGTCTCTCAGGGCATTTCGGAAAGGACGGAATCCTGCTTGAAGAGCCCGCATTGATTAGAGACGTCGGTTCGGAAATATGGATGAGAAATCCTTTGAAGATGGCGGATCGCTCAAGAACTACAAAGAAAAAGGTTTAAGTCTGAACGACAGGTTCTTTTTTTTCTCAAAGCAAAACAGTGTTAAGTACTTGTCTTTTTCTTAGTTGTTTGGTATTTGCTAGCTGTAAAATAAAAATAATTTTATTAGATTTAAACATTTCGTTTACATGTTTGGTCGTAAGGCAATGTTAAAGATATTTAATCTTTAACATTATTAATGTTGAGAATAATATTAATACATTAATAATATTAGTAATGTTAATACATTAATTAATGTTGAGAACCCTTGAAAATATTTTTGATAAACCTTATTTATTTTTAATGGTTATAGAAATCTAATTTGCCTGACCGAAAAGTGGTTAATCAACGTAAAATATTAATTATATTTAAGGGATTTATGGACCAAAATGAGAGAAGAATTGAGGGCATATTTGGCGATATTGGAAGTGGATTTCTTTATATTATTGGCCAGTTTTTAGGAAAATAATTAATCACGTAGAAATCCTCAACTATATTACCGACTTATGAAGCTCCGAGACATATAATCTTGTAAGCGTATAAGAACATAGAAAAAATATATAATAAATAAAAATAATATATAATAAAAACGTATAACTTTTGCCTCGTGAAATACAAATAAAACTTTTCGAAATTATCTATCGTGAAAATTCTTTTTTTTACATTTAGCGAAAATAATTACTAATAAAAACGATACGATATTTTCGAATAAGAACAGCAAATAATTCGATGTGCTATAATACATTAATTTAAGAAAGAAATGCTTTATCCATTGATTTCATCTTTTTAAAAAAAATTACGAAAGTTATTTGTGAAATGGTTTTATGCATCGATTTATATAAAATATAATAAATAAAAATAATATATAATAAATAACATAAATAAATTAAAGTAAATAAAAAAAATAAAAAATAATCGAAAAATTCTTTATTACTATTATTGATAGAAACAAGCAATTTTCAAGATGTATAATATTTCTTAAAAAATATTTAAGTATGGTTAATTATGAGTGTATTTATGTTTTTAGTTGCGATCCGAATTTTCTTGAAGCAACCTAAGACCATTTAAAATCCTGAAGAATTCAGGAAAAGTGAGTTGACTGAACCGGAATAAATTACTCTTACGAAATATTTCCCTAAATGTATTTCTTATTCCGAAAAATAGCATAACGTATTGCAGAGGTTTTAAAAGACAGAATAAATTTCTCTTTTCTGCTGTTATGCTAAAACTTACGGATGCCGCGGTTAATAAATTCATACCACTGTCTGTCTTTGGGCGCTGAATAAACCTGTTCAAAAATAGCTGTCTTGCGAAATATCCCTGCCCCTGAGGAAGCTCCAACAAAACTTTTGCTTTTGCTTCCTCATATGTATTCAGATATCAAAAAGGTCTGAATCCCTTCTCGCTTTGCATACGTCTCTCAGCGCATTTCGGAAAGAACGGAATCTTGCTTGAAGAGCCCGCATTGATTAGAGACGTCGGTTCGGAAATATGGATGAGAAATCCTTTAAAGATGGCGGATCACTCGAGAACTAAACAAGTAATATAAAAAAAAATGTAAAGTCAATTTCTACTTTTTTTTCACTCTATTGCTGAAAGTCCTTTATAAATAATTTTCATTCATTTTTTTAAGTTTATCTGGCGCCATCTATTGATAGATACATGCAACTTAAATCTAAAAAAAAATAAAATTAATTACTGAATTAATATTTGAAAAAACTGTATTAACATCCAGTGTCATCCACTACAAGTTCAAAAAAAAATGTATTTGATTTTGAGCGGATGAATAAAAAGTATTTTATGAACGATTGAAAATTTGAACAATATATTTGTAATAATAATAACAGTATATTTATATAATGTGAGCTAATAGAAGGAATTTAATTGAAAAAGAAAAATTTTAAATCCGAACTATATGTTCTTTTTATTTCCACAGCACAAAGACATTTTAAGTACTTTTCTTTTTCTTTGTTATTAGTTATTTGCTAGCTATAAATTACTTATAATTTTATTAGATTTAAATTTAAATAATATTAATTATTTTATTGTTTGGTCGAGGTATAACTTGACCTCAAGACATACGAATAACGGGTGTAAAAAAACTAGATTATTAGATTATAAAAATTAGATTAAAAATTTTGACGTTAGGATATAAGTTGAAAAATTTTGCCAACGTCAAATATATAAGTTTCCTAGTTCAAGCAAAAGTATAAATTTATTAAAATTATCCTAATTTTCATTGCAATATAATATTCATTTTGAACAAAAAACAAATAATTATATTATTCATAATATTATTTTATATATTATTATACATAATATATTATTATACATAATATATTATTAAATATAATTTTATATATTATTATATATAATTTTATATATTATTATATAAATTTATACATTATATAAATATAATATTCATTTTGAACAAAAAACAAATAATTTTATTATAAATAATTAAAATATGGCATAGAAACAAGTTTAAATTCATTTAACTCTATATATGTTATTGAACAATTTGGTCAATTGGCGCCACATACAGTTTCCTTATTTATTTTGTGAGCTACGTCCTATTATCATTAAAATTAGATACAGTAGCTAATATACATTTAACTTGATTAAATACTAGATAAACTTTATGAATTAAAAATATATAGGCAAAAGTTTTATACAATAAATAAGCTGAAATAACATTAAAAAATATATTTAACAATTACAAGTCAGTCGATTTCATTTTCATAATTTTTTGAAATCTGGTGTATAACTTAACAAGGCCAATTCCCATTAATTCTTTAAGATACTGGTTAGCGATATTTTTATTTGACAAGCTTCATATACGAGTATAAGGTTTTAATAGAATATGTTGTATATGTTGTTGAAAATAGTTGCCAAGTTGCTTTCTTTAAGTTATTTTTTTATTTTTTTTGGGTCACCAATTCCCAAACCTTAGTGAAGGAAGGAGATTTGTGCTACATTTGTAATGCCTGGTCTTCCTTTATTTTTGATAGATCTATTTTTCCAAATAATGTGCCGGATAATATTACTTCAGAAACTGAAAAACCGACTTGAATAATATCAATTGCAAGAGGATAAACAAAAAGACTTAAACTCATATTTGGAACCACACATGTCTTCAAATCTAGTTTAAGAATTCTTTCACAGCTCTTCAATAACTTTTTGATATGTATTAATTTTTTCTTTCACCATATTAAAGGAACTTGCTTTTAAACGACGAAAATGTTGAAATGTTTTTGATTTAGTAGATCTAATCTAATGATCTGATCTGATCTAGAATGTTTAGTAGAATGTTGAATGTTAGTAGACCGTTAGAATATTTAGTATAGTGTAGAATGTTAGTAGACCGTTAGAATGTTTTGTATAATGTAGAATGTTAGTAGACCGTTAGAAGGTTTAACAAAATGATTTTGGAGATTATTTAGTAGAATGTAAAATGTTTAGGAAAATGTAGATTCATAGAATGTTTTTGGAGATTGTTTAATAGAATATAAAATGTAGAACGTAAGAATGTTTCCCAAAAAGCAGAAAGTAGAATGTTAAAATGTTCACTAGAAATTTTGTTTAGAATGCTAGTAGGATGTAGAAAGTAGAACGTTAGAATGTTCACTAGAAATTTTGTTTATAATGTTTGTAGAATGTAGCAAATTCTAATGTTTACTAGAAAAATTTGGTAGAATGTAGAACGTTCGAATGTTTATTATAAAAATTTTGTAGAATGTAGAATTTTAGAATGTTTATTATAAAAATTTTATAGAAATAAGTACGTTAGAATATTTAGTAAAATGTAGACCGTTAGAAAGTTTTTGGACATTATTTAGTAGAATGTAAAATGTAGATGTATACCAGAAAGTCGAAAGTAGAACGTTATATGTTTACTAGAAAAACATTGTAGAATGTTTAGTATAATATTTTTGATTTTATTTTCTGTTTTTGTTCATGTTTACAGCAAATTTAATTTCAAACTAAAGTCTTCTAATGTCGTCGCAATTAAACAGATAAAGATTCGCACCTTCCCACTGTTAATATAGAATAACACATTCTTTGTTCTAAGAAATGCTATAAATTAATAATACAGTATTCTTTCTCTGAAGGTGAATTTTTTGCTGAATGTATTTTTATTTAAAAAAATTAAAGTGTTGCTACAAATACAAAAAGTTAATATAAGTAAAAGAAAAAGAAATTCAGATGCTGAAATAAAAAAAAAAAACATTTTTCGAAACTCGGCTTAAAAGAGTTAAGTTTGAAATTTGTGCTTATTGTCAAAGCTTCTTTAAGAAAAAAAGAAAAAGAATAAGAAAATACAATGAAAACAAAGTTTTCCATATCATTTTGGCTTGAAAACAACTGGATGAAAAACACATATGAAGTATTGACTTTGCTGTGCTATGCATAGATTTAAATATTTATATGTAGCTGGGTAAATATGCTAGAAGTAGTGAAGGAATTTTGTTTCGTTGCATACTTAATGTCTTCGTACGTGTAGATATTATTTATACCTTTTTCGAATTTCTTTTTCTTTGAAACTAAATATTATCTAGCTCTGTAACATTTTATAGTTTTTCCTCTATGCGTTAAAAGTAGTAGATTACTTTCAAATTAAAAATTAACTGCAGAAAGAATGTTTAAAATTTCAATTTCAGATTTCATCGTTTTTTTACATTGTTTGAATTCTTTGCAAAATGATAACACTTAAAAATATTTTTAATTATACTTTTTAAATCAGCTATGAATACATACAAGTTTTTTTAAATGAACTATGAATACATTTCAGTATATTTTTAATTATCCAACATATAACAGCTTTGAATACATTTAAATATATCTTTAATTATACTTATTAAATCAGTTATGAATATATTTAAGTGTATTTTTAATTATACTTCTTCAATCAACTATTAATACATTTAAATATATTTCTTAATTATAATTCTTAAATAAGTTAAGAATATATTTGAGTATATTTTTAATAATACTTCTTAATCAGCTATGAATATATTTATGTGTATTTTTAATTATACTACTTAAATTAGTTATATATATATTTATATTTATAGTTATATATTTGAGTATATTTTTAATTATATTTTTATATTAGCTATTAATGCATTTAAGCATAGTTTTAATTATATTTCGTAAATCAGGAAGGAAAACATGTAATAATATTTTTAATTTTATTTTTTAAATCAGGAGTGCAATCGACCCAGGCTTATTATACATTTTACTTTAAAAATGCTTTGGAAAAAATTCAGACTTTGATAAATGATTAAAGCAAGAAACTTTAATTAAAAACTATATATTTTAAACAAGAAAAAAACGAGAAATTTAAAGATTTTATTTTATTGCATACAAGTTCTTATCCTTTGTCTATTTAGTTGCAAGATTCCACATAGGATTTTCTTTTTTATTTCTATGATAGTCATTACCAAAATCCGGGCCGTTTTAAAATCAGGCCTAATATAATAGATGCAACTATTTGTGACTCCTACGTTGAAAAATTAAACCTCAAAGTATATGTGGTTGTAGGTAAGTAACACATAAAAAATGAAACCTCAAAGTACATATGGCTGTTGGTATGAACCCTAAAAAAAGAAAACCTCAAAGTAGATATGGTTATTGGTAAGTAACACATAAAAAGCAGACCTAAAAGAAGATATGGTTGTTGATAAATTACACATAAAAATCAAACCACAAAGTAGATATGGTTGTTGGTAAGTAATACATAAAAAAGCAAGGCACTTTAGATGTGATTATCTGTAATAATAAGTTAAAAAGAATCAAGTCCCAAATTAAGTTTGCCCCCTTTAACGTGTTACTGGTAAGTATCACTTTAAAGGGAACAAACATAATTACAAGTGTTTTTTCATAAGTTAAATATTAAAAAGAGGATTTGGTTCGGCATATTTCTGAACAAGCACTGTTTGCAGGAATCACAAAAATCAACGAATAAAAAATATTTTACTAAGATATTTTGATTTTGGTTACAAAAACAAAATATTCCAAACACTATGAAATTTATTAAATTTGTGTATTATGACACAATAAATTCTTTATTTGGTTTTCTATTTTTATACTATTTTTTACTATATATAAGGAAATAAGATAAATACTTTAGTATATTTAATATGGCCCATTTTTCAGCCTTCACATGTCAATGCAACTTTATATTAAAATCTGCAATCATTGTGTTTTCCAATGACCGAATTCCTTTCATTGCCTTCGAGTTAAAATTTTTTAAAACTGACTGCACTTATATAAACACAATACCGTCATTGTGCCATGCCCATTTTTTTGATCACAAAAGATTCGAATCACAAAGGAAACGTCTCATTTAATTTGATGTGAGAGTCCCTTTTACATAGATTTGTTTAGGCCTTTCGTGCCCTAGTGGCATTTAAGTCAATTTGCATAAAAACATATATTATTTTTTTTTTTTTTGGAAGATTTTGGTGAAAGGATAAAATAACATTATCTAGCTTTAGTTTATAGCAAACAAACACTATCTAGCTTTAGTAATATAAAAAAAAAATTTTTAAAGTAAACTCCTACTTTTTTTCACTATACTGCAGAAAGTCCTTTATAAATAATCTTCATTCATTTTTTAAGTGTATCTGGCGCCATCTATTGGTAGATATACGCAACTTAAATCTAAAAAAGAAACAACTGAAATTAATTAATTAAATTTAATTACTGGATTCATATCTGAAAAAACTGTATCAACATCCAGCGTCATTCACTACAAGTTCAAAAAAAAAGGTATTTGAACTCGAGTGGACGAATGAAAAGTATTTTATGAACGATTGAAAATGTGAGCAAGATATATATAGGGAGAGTGTGAGCTAATAGAAGGAATAGAAAAAAGTAAACGTATTTGTGTAAAATTGTATTTGTTTTTTTCTATTTTATTTCAGACTGGTATATCCTTTTGCCTGATGTCCGAGTGACTAGCGCTCTGACATTCGATGCCGCAGGTTTTGGCATCTTTGCGTTTATTGGTTTGTAAACATTCAACTGATTTTTACAGTTTGCTTCGTTTGAAATTGTCATCATACTCTAATCTGCAAAAAGATGAGTTTTGTTTTTATTTATATGAATAATTTTTACTAATGTGACAATGATTTTTTATACAATATTTGTAAGTTAAACTTATTGGAAGTAATTTTTTTTTATATTAGAAAAAATGTCAGCTGAATCACATGTCCATTACAATGCACATTGAGCCTATGTGGTTGTGGTTATTTAGATATTTGATACATTAATGTATTTGTAATTTTGAATTTAAATTAGGCATTCAAATTATTTTAAAATCAACAATACGTTATCACAAGGATAAAATATCTGTTTTTTATTGTAGGAAAATAAAATCTGAAAAAAATCTAAAATTTAAAATAAATTTGTATTACATTGCTAGTTTCGAAGTATCTGATATTGAAGACTTGGATTTTGATGACGATTGCTTTATTGAAAGTGGTAATCAATCTGTTAAAAAATGCAAATTTTGTTAAAATTCTTGAAATTATATCCAGTAGTTAGTTTAAACTTTATATCATACAAAATTACTATTGAAAACAGATTTTTATCTACATAGTTGAGGATGCTTCATTTGAAAGTTCTGATGATGAAATTTCTGATGAGGAATTTGATACATCATTTTTTCTTTCATTAAAAAAAAGATATTAGTTGGAGAAAAAAGTCATTTGAAACAAAATAATTAAGGGTTTACTAATGAAGAGACAGATGAAAATTTGGTACAAGATCCACCAGATCTATTATTATGAAGATCTATGTACGGTTGTTTTTACAAAAATAAAAATAGGGGAGACAATCATTATATCCTCTTGTACAAATTAAAATATGTGTCAAAACCCGGCTGGAGCTCGATCTCTTCTTGAAGTTATTTATGAATGCGGGGATCATTTGCCAAAATTTACTTAAAAATGGATTCAATCCAATGATTATGATTGCAGTAGTAAAGCCCACACTACTCAATAAATTTGCAGTGCATTTGTGCTTACAAAGTGGCTATATATATATTTTTTTCAGTTCCTTCTTTTAGCTCACAATCTTCCTATATAAATCTTGTTCAAATTTTCAATATTTAATAAAATACTTTTTATTCATCCACTCAAGTTCAAATACATTTTTTTTGAACTTGTGGTGGATGACATTGGATGCTAATACAGTTTTTTCAAATATTAATTCATTATTTAAATTTAATTAATTCATTTTAGTTTTTTTTAGATTTAAGTTGTATATATATCTACCAATAGATGGTGCCAGATAAACTAAAAAAAATGAATGAAAATTATTTATAAAGGTCTTTCTGCAATATAGTGAAAAAAAAAGTAGGAATTGACTTTAAAAATTTCTTTTTTTATATTACTTGTTTAATTTACAAGTCAAATAATGTAAAATTCATCAGTTCTAGTATATAGAAACAGAAATATGGGAAACTCCTTTGCGCATTATTGATTATGTACCTTCTATTAAGAAATAAAGTTACTAAAATATTAACTTTTTGAAAGTTACCTAGTGATATAGCTTTGTTACTCAAAGAAATTGATATTTTAAATAAAACCTCAATCGAAGTTCAAGCACTGAACGATTGATTTTTACAGCCTCTTTGGTGGTTATCCATTCCATTGGCATTTGCCTATCTTTATATATATAATTCTTCTGTACGTGTGATTGTCACTGAACCCCTCCTAAACGATTTGATCGATTTTGATGACTTTTTTGTGTGCGTTTGGAAAACATGAAGAATGTTTGTTGTAAATCGCCACTGGAGGATGTTGCAGTATATCAACTTCTATACCGTTCACACATCTAACATATTTACTAGCGCCATAATATGTTTTAATATAGCAATTATTTTTTTTTGTTCATAGCCTTAAAATCGACTCTAAAAGGGTTAAAATAAATTCAAAATTCTTGTTGACGTTACATATCCCCCCCAAAAAAGTTAAACAGATCCAAAAATGAAAATAACAGAAAAATAATAATAATAAAAATATTTAAATCGAAGACTGAAGATTGCACAGCGACAACGGAAAAAAAAACCCCACATAATATTGCTGCTAAATACCTTTTTGAAAAGTTCACGACACCATTTCCAAATATGGCTTGTACCATTCTTTGCCTCATATGGGAATTCTTGTGACCAAAGTAGATTAACATTCAATATTTTTAAAATATGGATGGTATATAAAGATGATTTGTGATATGGCCTAACGTAAGTGTTGTTTTTTAGCATAAATGTCAAATATTACTTTTTTCTAATGCAGCTGGCAATACAAAGACAGTTATATTTGCCATAATCAACGGCTATATCTCTGTTACACATTCAGCACTATCGAGGGGGGCAAGTGTAGTTGTAGATATGCAGCAGGTGCCAGTAACACCACCCGCATAACGCTCTACGACCATATTACAGAGGGAGCTACGGTTTAAAGTGGATTCCGAACCACTACAAACATTCCTGGCACAACTGGGAGTCAAACACGAAACCTATGGCACGAGCACCAGAATGCTAAACATACGCAGCTCACACTTTCCCTATAAATATCTTGTTCAAATTTCCAATCGTTCATAAAACACTTTTTATTCATCCACTCGCGTTCAAATACATTTTTTTTGAACTTGTAGTGGATGACACTTGATGTTGATACAGTTTTTTCAAATACTATTTCATTCATTAAATTTAATTAATTAATTTTAGTTTTTTTAGATTTAAGGTGCATACATCTACCAATAGATGGCGCCAGATAAACTTAAAAAAATTAATGAAAATTATTTATAAAGGACTTTTTGCAATATAGAGAAAAAATAGAAGGAATTGACTTTAAATTTTTTTTATATTATTTGTGTAAGTATGAATTAATATGTATAAACGTTGTATGATACGGACTAAAGTAAGTGTAGTGTTTTAGAATAAATCTTAAATATGTTTGTCGCCTCATGGATATATAGCTCCACGTTTATAGGGGAAGTCAGCGCCCGGTAATGCAAACGTCCTGTCTGGGTGGGGTGAGTTGACTGGGGAGAGAGAGACATGCAACACCAGCAAAGCGTTTGGTTTTGGATTAAATGAGACGTGTTTTGTTTTATATAGTCCACTAGTGCTATGTGTTTTATTCCTAGACTCTAACGACGATTATATAAGGTGTTTGAATATGATTATATATTAGATTGGCTATTATTATGATTATATATTTTTTTCTTTCTAATGCAGCTGGCAAACACAGACAGCTTGGTCTTAGATGCCTTAAGGCAAGAGCTGCGCAGACGTACTCACTTTGTATTACCCAGGGGGCGCGTGTCACTTGAAGATAAGCCACGGACGCTGAGTAACAATGCCCCCGCAACGCTCTACGATCATATTAGGCCGGGACCTACTTTTTAAAGCGGATACCGAACCATTACAAACAACCATGGCACCGCCGGGACTCGAACCCGAAACCTGTGGTACCGAGCGCGACAGCGCTAGCCACTCGACCATTCAGGCCCTTAATTATGATTATATACGATATTATATAAGGTCAGTTATATATGATTATATAAATTATAAATTTGTTATACGAATATGATAACAAAATAATTTTAAAACTTCCATTGTCCTAAAAGATGATACCTAAAACACATTTCCAGCAACAGCTTGCTTTCTCACGCCTGTTCATTTATCATGTTAATTAAAAACTATAATTTAAATTTTCTGCTCTAACACACACTGTATTTAATTTATTTCGCGTTCCTTTAAAATGTATACATGCATACTAATGAGATGAGAAAGTAATATAAAATGGTTGAGAAGATGCGCGAATTTTGCTTTAAGACTCACGGAAACCTTCGCCCAGTAGTATCAATCCACTGCAATTTCCCAACTGCGACTAATGTGTCTGTATAAGGAAAGCAAATACGTACCGTCACCTCAAGAGAGACATATATCAGTCTGGGTAGCTTAAAAGTGGCTTGCTTAATAATTAAGTACGTTGCTTAATAGGGGCTATATAGTATAAATTTTTAGTTATACATAATTCATAGAGGTTCTTAAAAGTGATTTATTAATGTATAAGGTATGCAATATAAAAACAAAGGGTTTTATCAACATAAGAATGCAGTTAAACAGTTGCAACCAATTTTAAAACAGACAACGTTTACTTTCTTTTTAAGAGGTTGTGGTTCAAAATACTTTTCCATGAGCGTGAATATTTCAGATGATGTACGGATAGACAACAGTCTATTTTATGTTGTTGTTCTAATGCAGATGGCCAGGAAGAGATAGTTCATCTTTATGCCATAAGCAAGGTCTGCACCGAGGTCTACACCAAGTGTCATCCACTACAAGGTGAAAAGAAATGTATTTGACCTTGAGTGGATGAATAAAAAGTATTTTATGGAGAATTGAAAATTTGAACAAGATATATATATACAGGGAGAGTGTGAGCTAATAGAAGGAATTGAAAAAAGAGTGCATTTCTAAATGATTTTAATACTGATGTCGTTACTACTAGCAGGAAAGCCTACATCAGATCCAAAGAACCCCGTCGCAGGCGAAAGAGATAACTAAGGGCAATATGCAGCTTCACTTTAATGAAGAACGACGGAACTGAAGACTGACTAAATCTCAACAATGCTCTATAATCCTATCAGACCGGAATCTACGGTTTAAAATGGATTCCGAACCACTACCAAAATCCAGAGCACGGCTGGTACTCTAACCAGAAACCTATGGCATCTAGCGCTAGTCCTTCGGCCATCAGGTGCATTTTTTTCAAATATGAATTAATATGTAAAAATACTTTATGATATGACCTAAAGTAAATGTTATTTTTTATTATAATTGTTAAATGTGTTTATATAAGATGTTGTTTTAATATGGAAATTTGTTAATATATGAATATGATAGCAATGGAATTTTAAAATTTTCTATTGTCCTAAAAGATAATACCTAAAACACATTTCCATCAACAACATGCTTTCTTATGTTTGCTAATTTATAATGTTAATTAAAAACTAGAATTTAAATTTTCTACTCTAACACGCACTGTATTTAATTTATTTCACGTTCCTTTAAGAGTTAAACATGCATACAAACGAGGAGTTAAATTAATATAAAATGGTTGAGAAGATGTGCAAATTTTGCTTTAAAACTCACGGAAAATTTCGCCCAGAAGTATAAATCCACAGAAATTTGCCCAACTACGACTAATGCGTCTGAATAATGAAAGCAAATACCAACCATCATCTCAAGAGAGGCATATATCAGTCTGGGTTGCTTGAAAGTAGTGCCATATTCAATTTTTTAAATGTTCGTGACTTAATATGTGCTATAGAGCGTAAAATTTTAGTTATACATAATTCATGGAGGTACTTAAAATGATTTATTGTTAATGCAAACTAAGATACAGAGTATAAAAACAACGGGTTTTATCTTCATATAAATGCAGTTAAAAATCTGCAAGAAAATAATTTAAATTTAAAAAAATGAAGCGTTTAGTTCCTTTTTAGGAAATTGAGGTACAAAATATACTTCCATGAGCATAAATATTTCAGATGATGTATGGATAGTGTAATGTCTCGTCCTAAATTAGACCTTTAACGTCTACAAGAGGACCACTTTAAGTTTCATGTAACATTTTAAATTTTACCTACATCATTATATATATACACACATAACTATATTTATTACAAATTATTAATCACAAAGAAATGAGAATTATAGATATAATTAGATTCACAAATGCAGTTCACTCCAAGGACGAGATTTTCAGAGTTCTCAAGTCTACGACGATTCTAATGCACCCGTTCTCGGTAGACCTTAATTAACACACCGCTTGATACATAAAACCTAAAGGAGCTATCTCACTTTAAAAACAGGAGGAATCTCCTGCATGATCTGTCACTTCAATGAAAAACAACACTTCTTGTTTACTCGTCACAGAACACTTTTACTCCTTCTCCAAAACCCACCCTTTTAGACAGTTCGTCATGACGGGGGATCAGTTGTCCTCACTTCTAAATGGAGAGGACATTTCTTCAGCCCATGACCAATCAATATGCATCAATTTATGACATAATCCATATCTCATACGTATTTGTTTCGACCTGTGAAGATGGCACAGACAATCGCGAACTTCATAAAGCATCATTATCCATGACACTGATTATCTACTGACAGATTTGAGTGATGGGTTGTTATTATGTATTTGGTAAAAAATATACATTCTCCACTCCTGGGAAAGAATACATTCTTCTCTCCTGGCAAAGAAAGAATACATTCTTCTCTTCGCTTGGAAAAAATACTGCGTTCTATAAAAAAAAAAAAAATCAAGAAGCCAAATTAATATAATAATAATGAAAAAAATTAGACTATAATTGGGTTGAAAAAAAAATGAAAAGCAAATATTTAAAAGTAAAAAAAAAAATATTTGTTAATTTTTATTTAAAACTATTTTAACAATTCTACGTAACGAAATCATTATATGAATCAAGGTTAACTAAAATTGATAATTTTGAATAATGAAATTTTGTCATACTTTGAGGTGCAACAAATTTAGAAAAAATTTAAATTTATGAACAAAAAAAAATAAAATAAAACCACAGAAATAGTTAGTTTTGTTGTGATTTAAGTTTCTTTATATTGGATAAAATTATTTTTGCAAATATTACTTTGTTTGAATATTTTAAATTAAAATTATATTATTTAATAAAATTATATCGATTAATAAAATTAAAATAATTATAAAATTAAATTATATTGATTTAAAATGTTTTGTTAATTAAATATTTTTTGAACAGCCATTTAGCAATCTTATTTTATAATTAGTTATGCATAATTTGATATTAAAATTAAACAAAATATCTGTTTATATAAGTATTTGTATGCTTGTTTTTTTTATTAGGCATGTATAATTTTTAAACAAAAATTTTTAAAATATGTAATTTTATTTGCAAAAATAATTTTTCAAATTATTTAATATAGATTTAATATTACGATTTTTAATTTATTTTCACTTTATGAAATAACGAAAGTGAACCGTTTTAATTTCTTTCTCATTTTATTTAACAAGTAATATAAAAAACATTTTTTTGAAGTCAATTCCTACTTTTTCTTCTCTGTATTGCAGAAAGTCCTTTATAAATAATTTTCATTCATTTTTTTAAGTTCATCTGGCGCCATCTATTGATAAATACTTTAATTAATGAATTAATATTTGAAAAACTGCATTAACATCCAGTGTCATACACTACAAGTTCAAAAAACTACAATTTGAACTTGAGTGGATGAATAAAAAGTATTTTATTAACGATTGACAAGATATATATAGGGCGAGTGTGAGCTAATAGAGGGAATCGAATAAAATATTTTCAACTTAAAACTATTTCAAAATGAAATATTCATTAAACAAATCTATGTAGATCTCCACACATGTCAAAAACTTTATAAAATAAGAGGACGTTTAAAATCTATTCTTTTAAAAATTTTCTATTTTCGATCACTTATCGAGCGCTACCTTTTTTTTCCAATATAATTCCCATCTCATATTTCAACAACAAGCTCCCCTTTCTTTATCTAACCCTTCAGTTTCCCACTCACGCAGCTATTTCTTACTTCCACCAATGGGCATTCGGCTGCAAATGACGTCACTTTTTGACGTCATGCTTCGAGGACAGCTGGCGAAATATTCTTGAAGAGTTCGCCCACTTGATTGCCAACTTCGTAGTTCGAATTATAAACGATGTGCGAATTTATATCCCCTTTTAGAATTCGATCGCCAATTCCCCTTATAAGAGAATATCACTCGAGAAAACTGGAAGTCGAACTTTCGAATGTGTTCGAAAGTAAATATTCTTGAAGAATTCGAATAAAAGACGGAACTTTTCCTAAGTGCGTCACTTCTAATGCTTTCTCACACTTGCATTGTGATGGCATAAAATTCAAATTTATCAATTTATGCTCAAAATATGAAAATAAAATTAATATGGTAATGTGAAAGTAAATAATGGCTTAATCTATAAATTGAATGTGGTTTACTTGTATAGTTAAAAAAAAGGTTTATAAGTTTACTAATTATTTTAAAAGAATACACATGGGGAATATAATTAAAGTTTCAAAATACTCACAATGAGTTCAAATTTGAACTGAAGATACTTGAAGAAGGGGGAAACATTATGTCATCAAAAAGTTCCAATAAAGTCCACCGATTTTTCTTATTAATACTATGGGGACCACGTACAATGTAGATAAGTGAACATGTGTAATTTAAGTGGCTTTAAAATTAATTTCCAAAGAAAATTTCAACTTTCATATTATATATATACATATAAATAGGATGATTATAATTAAAGTTCAATTTTCAAAGCATTTTGAAGTGGAGTATTCAACATTTTGAAAGTGGGATTTTAATTATAATTCCCCCGTATATGAACAAAAAATATATTAACAATAATCTTTTTATATATAAAGTAACATATTTGTATATTAATATATTTTCAATCGATCTAATATTTATTTATATGTTTTACCTAAAAATTCACGAAAAAATTTCATACATAAATAAAAATTTCATTAAAGTCATAATTAAAAAAAAATGTTTTACACTGTTCATTAAAAATTCGCCGTCTAGTAAGAGCATTTTTTCAATTTATAAATTTATGCCTTACATATGAAAAAATTAATATGTCAATATAAAATTAAATATTGAGTTAATCTACAATTTAAATGTGTTTTACTTGTCCATTTAAATAAAGGTTTATATGTCTTCTAATTACTTTAAGAGAATATATAACAATAAATAGTACATTAATAATAGTCTCTCTGTACAAAAATCAAAATATTTGCATGTTATAATATTTTCAATTGATCTAATATTTATTTATATGTTTTAGCTAAAAATTCAAGAAGAAATTCTTAATTTATATTTTTAATTAAATAAAAGACATTAAACTACCCTACTCATTAAAAATTAGCCATCTGCCATGAGCATTTATTTAATTGTAAAAAAATAAAATGCGTGTAGAGAGATATTAGTTATATATTAAACGAATTAATTTGTGTTGCCATAACCTAAAAACTAAATTAGTTTGGCATCCATTTTTTATAAATTGTATTTATTTATTTATTTTTTGAAGATAAATTAAGAAACGACGGCTTAAGATATTTCTTAATTAGATTTTTTTTTTTTTTTTTTGCAGCATAAAACAAGTAATATAAAAAAAAAAAATTTAAAGTCAATTCCTTCCTTTTTTTTACTCTATTGCAGAATTTTCATTTATTTTTTTTAAGTTTATCTGGCGCCATCTATTGATAGATATATGCAACTTAAATCTAAAAAAAAAACCTAAAATTAATTAATTAAATTTAACTACTGAATTAATATTTGAAAAAAACTGTATTAACATCTCATCCACTCAAGTTCAAAAAAATGTATTTGAAATTTGAGTGGATGAATAAAAAGTATTTTATGAACAATTGAAAATTTGAACAAGATATATATAGGGAGAGTGTGAGCTAATAGAAGGAATTGAATAAAATAAAATTTGAATTTACAAGGAATCGATAATTTTTGGCTTTCATTTTTTTAAACGTAGTAGATAATTTGCAACTATTTTAATACAAAATACACAATTCCAAGTACTTTTTTTTTATTAAAAGTGTTTTGAATCTAAAATATTATTATTTTTATTTGTGTTTGAATTCCTTTCATAATGGTTTTATTTTTATAATGTAATGAATTAAACATTGAGTACAATTGTAATGCAATTGTAAATTTAATTTTTTTAAATATTGCTGTGATAAAAATGAAAACGATAAAATAAATGTTATTTTTAAAATTAAAAAGTTTAGCAGCCATTTTAAGATTCCATTTAGAGTCATTTTTAGCAGCCATTTAAGAGTCAAATTTATTTAATATTCTTCATTACACAATATTTTTGTTTGTATTTTTGATAACATTAATTTGTAAGACAACTATATTACTTAATTACCAGGTTCTTACGTCACATGCTATATGATTATGTTATGGCGACAAAATGGCTTTTATTTCTGGACTATTATAACAGCGGCCCTTAAGAATACTTGTGCACTTTAAAAATCTGTAGAAAAACGCTGTAGAGTTAAATTTGGATTATAAATCCAATATATTTAATATTATTTCCTTGTAATCGTAAATAGGCTGATTTTTTTTTTTAAATGAAGATTCTTTTTTTTTTTTTTTTTTAAATCTGAATATACAAAAAATGAACAAGTCACAAAAGTAATCGTTCACTGAAGCATTTTTCATTATATTCATTAATATTTTTGAATAAATTCATAAACATTTTTGAATATTTTCATTAATATTTTAGAATAAATTCATAAACATTTTTGAATATTTTCATTAATAGTTTAGAATAAATTCATAAACATTTTTATATGAATTCATAAACATTATCTGAATAAATTCATGAACATTTTTTAATATATTTATTAAAATTTTTGAATAAATTCTGAAAAAATTTATATAAATTCATAAGCATTTTTGAATAAATTCATAAACATTTTTGAATAAATTCATAAACATTTTATAATATATTCATTAAAATTTTTGAATAAATTCTGAAAACATTTATATAAAATCATAAACATTTTTAAATAAATTCATAAACACTATTTGAATAAATGCATAAACACTTTTGAATATATTCATTAAAATTTTTGAATAAATTCTGAAAAAAATTTATATAAATACATAAGCATTTTTGAATAAATTCATAAACATTTTTGTATAAATTCATAAAAATTTTTAAATATCTTTATTAACATTTTTGAATAAATTCATAAACATTTTAAAATAAATTCATAAACATTTTTAAATAAATTCATAAACATTATTTGAATAAATGCATACACATTTTTTAATATATTCATTAAAATTTTTGAATAAATTCATAAACAGTTTTGAAAAATAATATTTTATTTTTTTATAAATGCATATTTTTGAATATATCCATTTAAATTTTTGAATAGATTCATTTCATCTGTAGTTTTTTTTTTACCTTTTTCCATTTTAGTGACAATTAAAAAAAATCGTTTGGATTTAACTATCTGCTTTATTCTATTATATATATATTTTTTATTTGAAAATGGCTCATAGTTGTAATGGAACAACAAATAGCAATATAAAATTGATGATTTTTCATCATAGCAGTGGAAAATCATTTTATTCATCTACTCAAGTTCAAATACATTTTTTTTTGAACTTGTAGTTAATGACACTTGATGTTAATACAGTTTTTTCACATACTAATTCAGTAATTAAATTTAATGAATTAATTTTAGTTTTTTTTAGATTTAAGTTGCATATATCTACCAATAGATGGCACCAGATAAACTTAAAAGAATGAATGAAAACTATTTATAAAGGACTTTCTGGAATATAGTTTATAAAATGTAGGAATTGACTTAAAATCTTTTTTTTATATATTACTTGTTTTTCTGAAGATAATGAATGATAAACATTTTAAACTATACTTTATGATTTGGCAATAAAGGAATTTAAATCAGAAAAAAAATTGAATTGATTAATAATCTCGCTATATGCAAACAATTTTCTCAAAAAATTAAAATTTATGATAATTATACATTCAATTCATTTTGTCTGATAATTTTTTACATGTTTCGTTGCCAAGAATTACAAAAACATTCTCCTAATTAGTTTCTAAAGAAATAGAATTTATTATTCAATTCGATTTTAAACACTTTATTTCAATAATCGCCTTCAAAACATTTGCGAATAAGAAATGTTGTCAGTTCTTTAAGCTTTCTTATTCAATCATGTTTCGTGTTTAATGATTTTTTTTAATTTTATTCTTCGATTTTTTTCATTCACTGTGAACATTCAAGTATACGAAATTAAGAATTCTGTCAATTTCCTTGAACTTAAAAAAAGCAAGATTTAGAATTTTTTGAGATTGCGCTCCTTTTAAACTCCGTTTTTCTTCGTTTGAAATGTTCTACTTATGTAAGCCTAATTTTTTTTTCTCGTTCTATATTTTTATTTGTAATCACTTTTTGTTTTATAGGCCAGAAATAAATTAGATATTTGCGCGTGTTATTTTTGACGTCTAGTTTTAATAAGATTGTGATCAATTACCAAATGGATACACGAAATACCAATTATTTAAAAAGCAACTAAGAAATGAATACACATAGTGATTATAATTAAAGTCCCATTTTCAAAATGCTGTAAGAAAAGAACCACTCAGCACAATGAATTCACATTTGAACTGAAGATACTTGAAAAAAGGGGAAACGGTATAGCATCAAAAAAAGTTCCGAAATATATTAATAGAGGGCGCTGTAAGCGGCCTAAAGAAAGTAAATTCGGCTGCCAGTGATAGTTTGAATCGAAATGACAACTTATTTGGTATGAGTTGCACATGAAACCAACTGTAGTGTTCAATGTGCTTGATTGTTTCGGTTGTTTGACGGACAAAAGACTTCCAAGTCATTCAACAGTTGTGGCACTGTTAGTAGAAAGCCGATCCACCACTGCAGGGTCATACAAAATTGGATAGAAAAATCGGCGGAACGTTTCTTGGAACTTTTTTTTGATACCATACCGTTTTCCCCTTCTTCACGTATCTTCAGTTCAAATTTGAATACATTGGGACGAGTGGGTCTTTTTTTACAGCACTTTGAAATTGGGACTTTAATTATAATCACACTGTATAACGAAAGCTATTTCAGTAAAAGTCATACATTATATACGCGGCATATATTTATTGTAATATTACTTACCACCTAATTTATATCAAACTTATTATAATTTATTCCTTTTTTTTTAGAGATAAAGAATGAAAGACCTTCTAAACTATACATTATGATTTCTTAATAAAGAAATTTAAATAAGAAAAAAGCTGGAAATGATAAATAATCTTTCTATGTGTCAGCAATGAAATTCGTTTGTTTTTCTTGAAAAATTAAAATTTATGATACTCAGATATTAAATCTATTTTGTCTGATAATATATTTCATATGATTCGTTGCCAAGAATTACGAGGAAATTCATCTAATTTGTTTTTAAAGAAATGAAATTTGTAGTTCAATTCGATTTTAAACACTTTATTTCAATAATCGCCTACAAAAAATTACGAATAAAAAAAATGTCAGGCCTTAAAGCTTTCTTATTCAATCATGTTTCGTGTTTATTTATTTTTTATTCTTCGATTTTTTCATTTATCGTAAACATTCGAGTGAACGATGCGAACGAAATTAAGAATTTTCGATAATTTCTTTTTAACTTAAAAAGGCAAGAGTTAGAATTTTTTACGTTTGTGTTCGTTTTTAAATCCTTTCTTTGTTCGTTTGAACTATTCTATTTATGCAAGCTTAATTTTTTTGTCCCGTTCTAAGTTTCTTAGTCAATTTTTTATTTTACAGTAGCAAAATAAATTAAATATTTGCGCGTATTATTTTTGACGTCTAGTTTTAATAAGATTGTAATCAATTACGAATGGATACATGGAATACCAATTATTTAAAAATCAACTAAGGAAGGAAATTATATTTTACTTCAGAGAAATTTTATTATATTTTCATTATACAAGAATATTATTTATTTATGTATGTAATCAATAATTGTATAGCATATGAAAAAAGGGACACGAAATTCATCACCAGCATATTACATCAATTTAAAAACCGTTTAAATAAATTGCACATATTTTTGTTTTATACCTCAGAGTTAATTCTTTTAATTTAAATGTTTTAATAATGTTTTCTCTGAGTATCATTCTCACTATGAATTCATTATAATCCACAAACTAAATAAATCTTAAATTAAAACAAAAAAACATAAGAAAAAGTCTTAACTAGGAACTGGCAGTATATCACACGCGTTTAAATCTAGTTTAATTTAAAGGCGAATTTTTGTTCTATCACAAAATTACTTCTTTAGCTAAAAGAAAAAGAATGATTATTATCCCTTAAAATCATTATTTTCTCTATTTTCCATCATTATCTTAACTTCACTAAATAAATTTAAAATAGGAACATAGAAAAAAATCATTCCATATTCATTTAGTCAAAACTTTATAACACATTCTTTTAAATGGTTAAATTTAATCACCATTCTGTTTCGTTCTATCTCACTATTAAATCTTTTATTGAAAGATTCATTACTCAATAGTTTAAGTTGGACAGTATATTAATTCTCTTATAATACTTTTTAATATAGAGTTAAAATATGATTGTTATTTCTAAGAATCATCCTTTTCACTATTTTTCTATCATTATTTTCATTTCGCTTAATAAATCATAAATAGGAACATGGGTAAAATTTATTTCACATTCGTTTAAGTCCAAACTGTGCAGTACATTCCTTACAATAGTTAAACTTAATCGCCAATCTGCGTTGTTCTACCTCATTATTAATTCTTTTATTGAAAGATTCATTAGTGCGGCAGTATATCACATCCTTTTTAATGCAATTTAATTCTATCGCTAACATGACCTCACTATTTAAAAAACAATATTTTATGTAGAGATAAAGAATGATTGTTATAACTAAGAACCATTATTTTCACTATTTTTCTATCATTAATTTCACTTCTCTAAATAAATCGCAAATAGGAACGTAGGTAAAATTCATTTCATATTCGTTTAGATTCAAATTGTACAGTACATTTCTTACAATTGCTAAATCCATTGTAAGATTGGCGATTGTAAGAAATTACCATTTCTTACAATCGCCAATCTTCTCTGTTCTATCTAACTATTAAATCTTTTATTGAAAGATTCATTACTCAATCGCTTAAGTGCCACAGTAAATCTGTCTCACTTGGTGAGTGATGAATGATGAGTGATGACTTCGCAAGTGATGAATCTTTCTATAAATGAATTAATAGCGACAAAGAATACAGCAGGTGGGGATTAAATTTAACTATAGAACGGAATGTATTATACAGTTTGGACCTAATTGAATGTGAAAAGAATTTCTGCTATGTTCTTATTCGCGATTTATTTAGTGAAGTGAAAATAATGATAGAAAAAATAGAGAAAAAGATGATTCTTATAACTCAACAATCATTCTTTGTCTCTATAATAAAATATTAACTTTCTTAAATCCTGAAGTCAGATTGGTGATAGAATTAAACTGCATTAAATATGATGTGATTTTCTGCCACATTTAAAAGAGTGAGTGATGAATCTTTCAATAAAAGAATTAATAGTGAGAGAGAATAGAACAGATTGGCGATTAAATTTAACTATTGTAAGAAATGTACTATACAATTTGAATCTAAACGAATGTGAAATGAATTTTCCTATTTTCTTATTTGCGATTTATTTAGTGAAGTGAAAATAATGATTCTTAGGGATAACAATCGTTTTTATCTCTACTGAAAATATTGGTTTTCTAAATCGTAAAGATTAGCGATAGAATTAAACTGATGAAGGATGTGATATGATGGTATAGGATGTGATTTAACATCCGTTTCAAAACAATTTAATTCTATCGCTAATCTGACCTCTCAATTTAAAAAAAAAAATATTACTTTATATAATGATAAAGAATGACTGATATTTTTAAGAATCATCATTTTCATTATTTTTTATTATCATTTTCACTGCGATCAATAAAATTCCTTTCAGATTCGTTTAAGTCGGAACTGTATTGCACATATTATTCAATAGTCAAATTTAAACGTCAAACTGCTCTGTTCTAAATCACTATTAATTCATTTATTAAAAGATATATCACTAATCTTTAATTCTATCGCTAATCTGAACTTATGATTTAAAAAACCAATATTTTATGCAGAGATAAAGAATGATTGTTATCTCTAAGATCCATTGCTTCGCTTTGAGACCTGATTCCAGTTGAGAGGTTAAATCAATCGCGAGTGACACCTCGAGGGAGACCCATCCCTCACTCACTCGGGGCAGACAGGCGGGGAAACGCATCACCATCCTTCTCCCGTGAGTAGTTCCTGAAAAATGAATTCCATTTCCACGAGACTCTCTCCTCAGTAGAATGGAGGAGCGATTCGTCTGATTAATCATGGATTGTCCTGGCTGCCTGTGACTGGGTCGAGTGATAATGGTCTTCCGCGAAACCTAAGATATACCATTCAATGAGAGAACAAAAATAAAATGAAGGAAAAAAAAAAGATCTTGAAAAAATGAAGGATCCATCTTTCCGTCTTTTCTACCGTGTCAAGGAGAAATTAATTACTTTCTGGTTGGATGCAACATTCTGTATGTGTATCGTTACTGTTCTGACTAAACAATTCACGTCAAACATCATGTTCTTTAAGAACTATACATATGATCGGTTTGATGAAAAGTAAAACTGATGACAATGAAATTACAATGACATTTGAAAAAAAAACATAACAGTTCTCGTAATATATAATCTTAATCCTTATATTTTACGTAGAGCTAAAGAATGATTGTTATCTCTAAGAATCATCATTTTCACTATCGTTTATCCTTATTTTAACATCACTAAATTAATTTTAAGTAGGAACGTTGGTAGAATTCATTTCATTTTCGTTTAGGTCCAAAGTGTACGGCACATTCCTCACAATAGCTAAATTTAATCACTAGCTTGCTTTATTCTTTCTCACTATTAATTATTTAATTGAAAGATTTGATACTCACTCGTTTAAGTGCCACAGTGTATCACATCCGTTTTAAAACAGTTTAATTCAATCGCTAATCTGACTCAACGATTTAAGAAAGTTAATGTTTGATATAGAGATAAAGAATTCTATCTCTAAGAATCATCATTTTCACTTATTTTTATCATTATTTTCACTTCTATAAATAAATTGTAAAAAAGAACGAAGGAAAAATTCTTTTCACATTCGCTTATGTCAGATGTCACATGTCGCTTATGCATAGCACATTTCTTTCAGTAGTTAAATTTCATCACCAACCTGACCTTGAAAGATTCATCATTCACTCGTCTATGTGCCACACTAAATCATATCCTATTTAATCCAGTTTAATTTTGACAATTGCTACAATATAACGCATCCTATTTAATCCAGTTTAATTCTATCGTTAATCTGACCTTACGAATTAAGAAAAACTAATAATTTATGCAGAGATAAAGAATGGTTGTTATCTCAAGGAATCATTATTTTCACCATTATGTATCATTATTTTTATTTCACTAAATAAATCGTAAATAGTAACAAAGGTAAAAGCCATTTCACATTCGCTTATATCTCATATGTATTGTACATTTCTTGCAATAGTTACATTTAATCGTCAATCTGCTTTGTTCTGCCTAAATATTAATTCATTGAAAGATTAACACTCACTATTTTAAGTGCGATAGTATATTACATCAATTTTAATACATTTTCATTCTATCGCTAATCTGACCTCACGATTTAAATCCCAATATTTTATGCAGAGACAAAGAAGGATTGTTATCTCTAAGATCAATTGCTTCGTATTACGACCTAATTCTAGTCGAGAGGTTAAATCAATCGCGAGTGACACCTCGAGGGAGGACCCATCTCTCACTCACTCGGGGCAGACAGGTGGGGAAACGTATCACCATCCTTCTCCCGTGAGTAGTTCCTGAAAAATGAATTCTATTTCCACGAGACTCTCTCCTCAGTAGAATGGAGGAGCGATTCGTCTGATTAATCATGTATTGTCCTGGCTGCCAGTGACTGGGTCGAGTGATAATGGTCTTCCGCGAAACCGAAGATATAACATTCAATGAGAGAACAAAAATAAAATGAAGGAAAAAAATAGTTCTTGAAAAGATGAAGGATCCATCTTTCCGTCTTTTCTACTGTGTCGAGGAGAAATTAATTACTTTCTGGTTGGATGTAACATTTTGTATGTGTATCGTTACTGTTCTGACTAAACAATTCACGTCAAACACCATGTTCTTTAAGAACTAGACATATGATCGGTTTGATGAAAAGTAAAACTGATGACAATGAAATTACAATGACATTTGAAAAAAACCCATAACAGTTCTCGTAATATATAATCTTAATCCTTATATTTTACGTAGAGCTAAAGAATGATTGTAATCTCTAAGAATCATCATTTTCACTATCGTTTATCCTTATTTTAACATCACTAAATTAATTTTAAGTAAGAACGTTGGTAGAATTCATTTCACTTTCGTTTAGGTCCAAAGTGTACGGCACATTCCTTACAATAGCTAAATTTAATCACAAGCTTGCTTTATTCTTTCTCTCTATTAATTATTTAATTAAAATATTAGCGTGTGGCACTCGTTTAAGTGCCACAATGTATCACATCCGTTTTAAAGCAGTTTAATTCAATCGCTAATCTGACCCAACGATTTAAGAAAGTTAATATTTGATGTAGAGATAAAGAATTCTAACTCTAAGAATCATCATTTTTCACTTTTTTTTATCATTATTTTCACTATTTTTTATCATTATTTTCACTTCTCTCAATAAATAGTAAAAAGGAACGAAGAAAAAATTCTTTTCACACCCGCTTATAATCCAGTTCGCTATTTAATCCAGTTTAATTTTGACAATTGCTACAGTATAACGCATCCTATTTAATCCAGTTTAATTTTATCGTTAATCTGACCTTACGAATTAAGAAAAAGTAATAATTTATGCAGAGATAAAGAATGATTGTTATCTCTAGGAATCATTATTTTCACCATTATGTATCATTATTTTTATTTCACTAAATAAATCGTAAATAGTAACAAAGTTAAAAGTCATTTCACATTCACTTATATCTGATCTGTATTGTACATTTCTTACAATAGTTACATTTAATCGTCAATCTGCTTTGTTCTGCCTAAATATTAATGCATTGAAAGATTCAACACTCACTATTTTAAGTGCGATAGTATATTACATCAATTTTAATACATTTTCATTCTATCACTAATCTGACCTCACGATTTAAATCCCAATATTTTATGCAGAGACAAAGAAGGATTGTTATCTCTAAGATCAATTGCTTCGTATTGCGACCTGATTCTAGTCGAGAGGTTAAATCAATCGCGGGTGACACCTCGAGGGAGACCCATCCCTCACTCACTCGGGGCAGACAGGTGGGGAAACGCATCACCATCCTTCTCCATCCCACCATCCTTCATCCATCCTTCTCACCATCCTTCTCCTGAAAAATGAATTCCGTTCTCCTCAGCAGAATGGAGGAGCGATTCGTCTGATTAATCATGGATTGCCCTGGATGGCAGTGACTGGGTCGAGTGATAATGGTCTTCCGCGAATCCGAAGATATACCATTCAATGAGAGAAGAAAAATAGAATGAAATAAAAGATCCTGAAAAGATGAAGAATCCATCTTTCGGTCTTTTCTACTGTGTCGAGGAGAAATTAATTACTTTCTGATTTGATGTAACAATTTTTTGTGTATTGTTAATGTTCTGACTAAACAATTCACGTCAAACATCATGTTCTTTAAGAACTAGACACATGACCGGTTTGATGGAAAGAAAAACTGGTGACAATGAAATTACAATGACGCTTGAAAAAACCCATAACAGTTCTTGTAATATATAATCCTAATCCTAATCCTTATATGTTACGTAGAGATAAAGAATGATTGTTATCTCTAAGAACCATCATTTTCACTATCGTATATCCTTATTTTAACATCACTAAATAAAGTCTAAACTGCGCTGTGCATTCCTTGAAATAGTTAAATTTAATCACTAACTTGCTTTATTCTTTCTCACTATTAATTATTTAATTGAAAAATTAGCTACTCACTCGTTTAAGTGCCACAGTGTATCACATCCCTTTTAACACAGTTTAATTCTATCACTAATCTGATCCAACAATTTAAGAAAGTTAAAATTTTATGTAGAGATAAAGAATGATTGCTATCTCTAAGAATCATCATTCTAACTATTTTTTTTATCATTATTTCACTATTTGTTATCTTTATTTTCACTTCTCTAAATAAATCGTAAATAAGAACGTATTGAAAATTCATTTCACATTCGTTTATGTCAGAACTGCATAGCACATTTCTTTCAGTAGTTAAATTGCATCACCAACCTGCTTTGTTTTGTGTCGTTATTTAATATTTTATTGAAAGATTCGTTCACACGTTTATGAGGCACATTAAATCACATCCTATTTAATACAGTTTAATTCTATCGTTAATCTGACCTTAAGATTAAAAAAAAACAATATTTTATGTAGAAATAAAGAATGATTGTTATCTCTAAGACCAATTGCTACGCATTACGACCTGATTCTAGTCGAGAGGTTAAATCAATCGCGATTGACACCTCGAGGGAGACCCATCCCTCACTCACTCGGGGCAGACAGATGGGGAAAGGCATCACCCTCCTTCTCCCGCGAGGAGTTCCTGAGAAATGAATTTCATTTCCACGAGACTCTCTCCTCGTAGAATGGCGCAGCGATTCGACTGATTAATCATGGATTGTCCTGGATGGCAGTGACTGGGTCGAGTGATAATGGTCTTCCGCAAAACCGAAGAAGAGAGAACAAAAAAAAATGAAAAAAAAAAGATCTTAAGAAGAAGGAGAATCCATCTTTACGTCTTTCTACTGTGTCGAGGAGAAATTAATTACTTTCTTGTTGGATGTAACATTTTTTTGTGTATTGTTGCTTTTCTGGCTAAACAACTCACGTCAAATGTCATGTTCTGTAAGAACTAGACACATGCAAGGTTTTTTGTATGCGTTTTTCAAGTAATTTATAATTTTTGTATTGCAGAATGTCTCACTTTTTTATTATTTTTTTTGCACTTGTTTATAAGATCATAACAGTTCTTGTAATATTGTGATCAATCATGCTTATCATCATGAGCAGTAGTAAAAATAATACGTGACTTGTTGCTCAGTGGCAAGGTGCGTCACTGTGGAGCATGTGGGTGGAGGCTTAATCCGTGGGCAGCATTGTTGTAGACACTGTTTCAAAAAGGAGAAGATCCGATGGCATTGATTATGTTCAGCATCTTGGTTCGTTAGACAAACTACCAGGTGGGAGTTTTTCCGGGTTTTCTGCATACGATATCCAAATGCGGTGTAGTTCAATCTAAAAGTCCTACCGGAAGTCCTCCTTCCCATTGATCTCCTTCTTCAGCGATTCTCAATGTCAGACCATTTTGTCTACATACTGATACTCCTTCACAACAAGATGTCTCCCCCCCTTTCCCGACTTCCATGAGACCACGTGGTTCTTACACTTGGTCTAGATGTTGCTGTCTACCAAGAGTGATAAGGAACAAAAAATCAAAATTAACACTAAAAAATACTACATACATTTGCAATAGATTCGATTTCGATTTAAGGATCGACTCCATGTAGTCTTTACCTCCACCAGTGAGTAGACTACTCATGGCAGCTGCAGGACACTGAGCATAAGTCATAACAGAAAAAATAATTACCGTGCATTGTAATCATATTCAATTTTGAATGATTGCAATACGTAATTTCCAGCTGTTTTTAATAGTTTTGATGATGTTTATGTTTTGAAATTTATAAATAATATTAAAAATTATTACCATGAATTTTCTGCAAGAAAATTTCAATTATACGGATTAATATTAGATGCAATTTAAAAATTTTGATTTAAAAAAAAAAAAAAAAAAAAAAAGATTTTTTAATTATTTTCATTATTTTTTTAAACAATTGTTTAAATAAAATAAAGTAATAAAAAAATAGATTCTAATCTACTCGTTACATCTCTCTCATCTTCACCACAACAAGTAATATAAAAAAGTTTTTTTTTAAAATCAATTCCTACTTTTTTTTCACTATATTGCAGAAACTCCTTAATAAATAATTTTCATTCATTTTTTCAAGTTTATCTGGCGCCGTCTATTGGTAGATATGTGCAACTTAAATCTAAAAAAAACTAAAATTAATTAATTAAATTTAATTACTGAATTAATAGTTGAAAAAACTGTATTGACATCAGGTGTCATCCACTATAAGTTCAAATAAAATGTATTTGAACTTCAGTGGATGAATACAATGTATTTCATTAACGTTTGAAAATTTGAACAAGATATATATAGGGAGAGTGTGAGCTAATAGAAGGAATTGAAGGAAATACAGAGCACGTGACTTGATATTGGGAAAACGTTAGAATTTCAATACATATTTCACGCTCATTTTAATACACACCTTAAATACTCATTTTAATACACACCTATGTCACGTAACAAATTAGTGTTTATTTCAAATACAATTATTTAAATTAAGTTTCACGTAGTTCATAATAAATACATAAATTGGAGTTCATATACTATCTTAATAATATTAATACTCTTTCTTTTTTCTTTCCATGAATTTTTTGTGAACCTCGCAAAACTCATGGCCTAATATCATGTTAAGACATGATCAAATAACGATTAAAGATATAAATTAGCTAAATAATCGTATTATTGGAAAATCTGTACAATTTAACAATTTAATACTACACCATGCAAATTTTCGTATAAATGAAGTACAAGATAATACAATTACTAGCAAATAATGATTACATACAATTACCAGCAAATAACGATTTTACAATAGACAAAACAGATAATGATGGATAATTTGGAAAAGGAATGGAATTTGATTGGCCTTAGTATAGTTAACTTGCCATTTGGGCTGCAAATGGATATATAAGTAAGACTTTAAAACTCATTACATTATCATTAGTCTGGATTCAGACTTCTTTCTGTTGCTTCTTTTTAAAGAAAGTTTAACCGAAAGTGGCTTTGCAACTTAAAAAGATTCAATACTTTGGTGAAAAACTCTTTTGGGCTTAATTTTCCTATACCTTATTTTGTCTTTTGCATGTTTTATTTTTATTGAATTGACAAATCATATTTATTTTTTAAATTCCTTCTATTAGATCGCACTCTCCCTTTATATATCTTGTTCAAATTTTCAATCGTTCATAAAATACTTTTTAATCATCCACTCAAGTACAAATATATTTTTTTTTGAACATGTAGTGGATGATACAATGATGAGGATGATGACTTGAGTTAACAAACTGAGGAAAAATATGTAATTTAACAAACAATATTAAAGTATCAAACATCCAATTACTTTTAATACCATTTTTAAAATATATATTAAATATATGCTGGGTGATTATAATTAAAGTCCCACTTTCGTAACGCTGCAAAAAAAGAACCCCTCGTCACAATGAGTTTAAATTTGAACTGAAGATACTTGAAGAAGGGGGGGACTTCACGTCATCAAAAAAAGGTCCAAAGTATATTACTAAATGGCGCTGTAAGTGCCCTAAAGAAAGGGAATTCGGTTGCCAGTGATATTTTGAGACGAAATGACAACGTATTTAGCATGAGTTGCACATTAAACCAACTGTAGTATTCAATATGCTTGATTGTTTCTTTTTTTTTGGACGGAAAAAGGACTTTCAAGTCATTCAACAGCTGTGACGCTGTTAGTGGAAAGCCCATCCACTACGACAAGGTCATACCTAATTGAATGTGAAAAATGGGTGGAACTTTTTTTGCTGCCACACCCTTTTCCCCTTCTTTAAGTATCTTCAGTTCAAATTTAAATTCAGTGTGACGAGTGTTTTTTTTACAGCATTTTGAAAGTGGGACTACAATTATAATTACCCTGTATTTTAAATATATCAAATAAATATATATATTCTATAAATATATTAAATCAATTTGTACCTATATTATATAAATTTATTAAATATACATTAGAAATTCCGTATAAAATTTCTCTTATAATTTCGGTTGTATATTTTTCAGGTAGTAAAACGGGTTAACAACCAATATATTACAAGCTATTAAGAATATAGTAAATTTTTGTTTTTATGTGTTATTAATAAATGCTTATTTATTCAACATAATCATTTTGCCAATTCCTGCTTGGATTTAGTCTGCTCAAATTAGTCATTAACATTAAACAATATCTAATCCAAAAGAAACATCTAATTTACTGCAAGTGAAATAACAGCATTCACTGATGATCACAAAAAACAAGTTGTAATTTGTCTAGAAAATCGCACCATCAACCGTATTCTACGTTAAAAGAACCATTTCGTTCAATGAAGATCTTTCCATCTAAGAGGTATCCGGAATGAGAAACAAATTTCAACTTTCTCCTTCCGCCAAACAATACCTCATAGGGAAAGAATCTCTACTACAAAAATAAGAGAAATCCCCAAGAGGCCGAAAGCCTTAATCTAACCACATCGCTTTCCGTTAAGGCCCGAGCTAAGAGGTAATCCAGATTGCTACAGCTCCCAGAGATCCTTCCGCTGATTGGCCTCAATCACCGCTTCTTGCGAGCGTCTGTTAGACGTTTAATAGCCGAGGGCGGTGAATTATCTTTGGCGAAGAAAGAAGAATGGCGGATACGCTTCCGGGTTCCTGCGAGATCCGTTCTGTCCCGAGTCGTTGGGGACGATCAATTTCCTTATAGGATAATACGGTTTGGAATGTGGGATGTATTGATTTGCATGAAGACGCCTTCGGACTTTTGCTGTTCCATTATTGGTTGGGAAATTGATTTGTGACTGTTCATTTGCAACTAGGGCGAGAACTATGCATAGGAAAAGGAAATATCTTCATTCTAATGACTATATATGCTTGTATTCTATATCATATTACAAATAAAAAAAGGACCATATGATCATATTACATAGCATTGAAGGGATTATTTGCAACTAGGGCGAGAACTATGCATAGGAAAAGGAAATATCTTCCTTTTAATGACTATATATGCTTGTATTCTATATCATATTACAAATAAAAAAAGGACCATATGATCATATTACATAGCATTGAAGTTAGTTGTGAAAATCCACACATTAAAAAACACTTACTATAAACAAAATAGGGACATGATCACCGAGTGATCATGTCCCTATTTTGATCACCGAGTGGCCCTCTGGAGCATGGTGCCATAAGTTTTGGGTTCACATCCCGCCAGTGTCATGGATGTTTGTAGTGGTTCGGAATCCACTTTACACCGTAGGTCCCTGTATAATATGACAGTAGACAGTTTAATGTCTATCTGACAACCCTACCCCTTGTAAAGATAACATCTGTCTAGACATCTACCAGCAGGCAAACGTTCTTTTGCGCCACTAATGATGATGATGTTGATAAATAGAATGGCAAAAAAATGATAATGCAATAAAAATCAGATTTTTTTCCTAAAGCAGCCAGCAATAGAGATACAGTTATCTTTATGCCATAAGCAAGGTCTGTTACTCATTGAGCACTATCCAGTGCCCACGGGTAGCTTGAAGATAGGCTACGGACGCGAGTAACACTACCCCCCCTACCCCCAAAGCTGTGCGATACTATCAGATAGGGACCTACGGCTTAAAGTGGATTCTAAACTACTAAAAACATCCATGGAATCGCCAGAATTCAAACCCGAAACCTGTGGTACTCAGTGCCAGATTGCCAATAATATGCATTATATTAGGAATATCATTAATTTGAACATTTATTTGTTATGGATAAATGCTTATTTACTCAATATAATAATTCCGGTTGCATGTAGAATGCAGTCTCTTCAAATTGTTCGTTAACATTAAATAACATCTAACCAAAAAGAAATATCTAATTTACTACAAGTGAAATAACTGCATCCACCGATAACCACAAAAAACAAGTTGTAATTTCTCTAGAAAATCGCATCATCCACCGTATTCTCCGTTAAAAGAACCCTTTCGTTCTATGAAGATCTTTCCATCTAAGAGGTAGCCGTAATGAGAAACAAATTTCAACTCTCTCTTTCCGCCAAACAATACCTCTTAGGGAAAGAATCTCTCCTACAAAAAAAGGGAAATTCCAAGAGGCCGAAAGCCTTAATCTAACCGCATCGCTTCCCGTTAAGGCCCGAGCTGAAAGGTAATCGAGATTGCTACGGCTCCCAAAGATCTTTCCGTTGATTGGCCGCAATCACTGCTTCTTGCGAGAGTCTGTTAGACGTTTAATAGCCGAGGGCGGTGAATTATCTTTGGCGAAGAAAGAAGAATGGCAGATTCGTTTCCGGGTTCCTGCGAGATCCGTATTGTCCCGAGCCGATCAATCTCCTTATAGGATAATACGATTTGGAATGGGGGGATGTATTGATTTGCATGAAGAAGCATTCGGTCTTTTGCTATTCCATTATTGGTTGCGAAATTGAGGTGTGACTTATCATTTGCAACTAGGGCGAGAACTATGCATAAGAAAAGGAAATATCTTCATTCTGAAGACTATATATGGATGTATTTTATATCATATTACAAATAAAATATAAAAGGCCATAGGATCAATTTATAAAGTGATTATAATTAAATTCCAACATTAAAAAATATTTTAACAAAGAACCAAAATGAATTCAAATTTGAATTGAAGAAGCTCGAAGAAGGGGGTAACGGTATGGCATCAATAAAAAGTTTGAAAGTGTATTAATAGACGGCACTGTAAGCGGCGTAATGAAATGGAATTCGGCTGCCAGTAATATTTTGAATCAAATGACAACGTATTTGGAATTAGTTGCACATTAAACCAACTGTAGTGTTCACTGTACTTAACCGTTTTGAATTTTTGACTTTGAATTCATTCAACACTGTTACTGGAAACCCAAATTGGATATGAAAATTCTATAGGAACTTTTTTTTTGATGGCATACCCTTTCCCCATTCTTCAAGTATTTCCAGTGCAAATTGGAACTATAGTCATTAGAATGAAGATATTTTCTTTTTCTATGCGCAATTATCAATGTCGTTGCAAATGATAAGTCACACTTCAATTTCCCAACCAATAACGGAACATCAAAAGACCGAAGGCATCTCCATGCAAATCAATACATCTCCCATTCCAAATCGTATTATCCTATAAGGAGATTGGTCGACTCGAGACAGCACGGATCTCGCAGGAAGCCGGAATTCTGCCACTCTTCTTTCTTCGCCAAAGATAATTCACCGCCCTCGGCTATTAAACGTCTAACAGACTCTCGCAAGAAGCAGTGATTGCGGCCAATCAACGGAAAGATCTTTGGGAGCCGTAGCAATTTCGATTACCTTTCAGCCCGGGCCTTAACGGAAAGCGATGCGGTTAGATTAAGGCTTTCGGCCTCTTGGAATTTCCCTTTTTTTGTAGGAGAGATTCTTTCCCTAAGAGGTATTGTTTGGCGGAAAGAAAATGTTGAAATTTGTTTCTCATTCCGGCTACCTCTTAGATGGAAAGATCTTCATTGAACGAAATGGCTCTTTTAACGTAGAATACGATCGATGGGGCGATTTTCTAGAGAAATTATAACTTGTTTTTTGTGATCATCTGTTAAAGCTGTTATTTCTTTTGCAGTAAATTAGATAATTCTTTTTGACTAAATATCATTTAATGTTAATGAAAAAGTTGGACAGATTAAATCCAAATGAAAATTGGCAATTGGAATAATTATGTTGAATAAATAAGCATTTATTTTTAACACATAAAAGTTCAAATTAGCGATATTCCTAATAGAATGTATATTATTGGATGTTAATATGGTAGTCAGCGGTGCCATGGATGTTTGTAGTTCTTCAGAATCCACTTTAAACCGCAGGTCCCGGTCTGATAGGATCGCATAGTAGGGGAGAGGAGGGGGTAATGTTACTTGCGTCCGTAGTATATCTTCAAGCAACACGTGTGCCCTAGATAGGGCTAAATGTGTAATAGACCTTGCTTATGTCATATAGATAACTGTCTAGGCATTGCCTGCTGCATTAAGAAAAAAAAGGATTTTTATTGCATTATCAATTTTTTGGCTATTCTATTTATCATCATCATCAGTAGCACAACAGCCCCATGGTGTTCCATTGCCGCCTGCCTGCTGACAGATGTCTAGAGATATGTTGTCTTTTCACGGGGTATTGTTGTCAGCTCGACGTCCAACTGTCTACAGTCCTATTAGACCGGGACCTACGATTTAAAGTTGATTCCGCACCCCTACAAGCATCCTTGGCACCGCCGGGTCTCGAACCCAAAACCTGTGTCACCAAACGCAAGAGCTCTAGTCACTCAGCCATCAGGTTCCAATTCTATTTAAAAGTTTCTTCTTGTGTTCATTTTTACATTTCCATACTTTGTAATTTGATCATATTACCCTATATATTGTATTTGTAGAATCATTTAAAATACCTAATAGCATATATAAAATAGCAGCAATATATAGTAGCATAGATAAAATAGTAGCAATAATATAATAAGTAATACATAAAATACAATGTACCTTGTATATACATTAGAATGAAGATATTCCTTATCCTATGCGATAATTCTTGCCTGGTTGAAAGTGAAAAATCGCACCTCAATTTCCCCACCAATAACGGAACAGCAAAAGACCGAAGGCGTCTGCATGCAAATCAATACATCCCACATTCCAAATCGTATTATCCTATAAGGAGATTGATCGTCCCCCAACGACTCGGGGCAGAACGGATCTCTCAGGAACCCGGAAGTGAATCCGCCATTCTTCTTTCTTCGCCAAAGATAATTCACCACCCTCGGCTATTAAACGTCTAACAGATGCTCGCAAGAAGCGGCGATTGTGGCCAATCAGCGGAAGGATCTCTGGGAGCCGTAGAAATGGGGATCACCTCTTAGCTCGGGCCTTAACGGAAAGCGATGCGGTTAGATTAAGGCTTTCGGCCTCTTGGGGATTTCCCTTTTTTTTAGGGAGCGATTCTTTCCCTAAGAGGTATTGTTTGGCGGAAAGAGAAAGTTGAAATTTGTTTCTCATTCCGGCTACCTCTTAGATGGAAAGATCTTCATTGAACGAAATGGCTCTTTTAACGTAGAATACGGTTGATGGTGCGATTTTCTAGAGAAATTGTAACTTGTTTTTTGTGATCATTTGTTAAAGCTGTTATTTCACTTGCAGTACATTAGATATTTCTTTTTGATTAGATAATATTCATTGTTAATGAAAAATAGGAACAGACTAAATCCGAATAGAAATTGGCAACTAGAATGATTGATTATGTTGAATAAATAAGCCTTTATTCATGACACATTAACGTTCAAACTAACGATATTCCTAACAGAATGTATATTATTGGATGTTAATCTGGCGTTCGGTACAACAGGTTTGAATTTCGAGTCCTGGCGGTGCTATGGATATTTGTATTAGTTTGGAATCCACTTTATACCGTAGGTCCAGGTCTGATAGTATTGTAGAGCATTGTGGGGGTTGTGTTACTCGCATAAGTAGCCTATCTTCAAGATACGCGTGTGCCCTGGATAGTGATACATGAATAACAGATTTTGCTTATGTTATAAAGATAACTGTCTCTGTATTGCCAGCTGCGTTAGAACAAAAACTGATTTTTACTGCATTATGATTTTTTTTGCTATTCTGTTTATCATCAACATCATCATAAGTGGCGCAACAGCCCCATGGTGCCCCAAGGCTGTTGGCCTGTTGGCAATCTTTAGACAGAAGATGTTTTCTTTTCATGGGGTAGTTTTGTCAGCCACAGCTCTACTCACTCGGCCTTTTGGGTTCATTTAACGTAGAATAGGTTTGCTGGGGCAATTTTCTAGAGAAATTGCAACTTTTTTTTTTTTTTTTTTTTTTTTTGTGATAATTTTGTGGATCATGTTATTTCACTTGCAGTAAATTAAATAATTATTTTTGATTAGATATTTCTTAATTTTAATGAAGAACTTGGAGAACCTACCTCCGAATATAAATTGGCAACATAAATGATTTTGTTCAATTAATAAGCAATTATTAATAACACACAAAAATAAAATTTAACGATTTTCTTCATAGAATGTATTATGTTAGTTGTTAACCTATTTTACTATAGTTTCGTAACATGTCTGATAAAAATATACAATAAAAATTATTTGAAAAATATTATACGGGCTTTTTTAATATACAAGTTGATTAAAATTAAAGTCTCACGATCAAAGTGCTGTAAACAAAGAACCACTCGTCACAATGAGTTCCAATTTGAACTGAAGATACTTGAAGAAGGGGGGAAGGGCATGTCATTACAAAAAAAGTTCCACCGAATTTTATAATGAAAATTTGGGTTTCCAGTAACAGTGTTATAACTGTTGAATACCTTGGAAGTCAAAAAGCGGCAAAATACAACACATTAAACACTACAGTTGGTTTAATGTGCAACTCATTCCAAATACGTTGTCAGTTTGATCCTAAATATCACTGGCAACCGAATTCACTTTCTTTATGCCGCTTACAATGCCGTCTATTAATATATTTTCGTTTTTTTTATTGATGCCATACCGTTTCCTCCTTCTTCAAACTTCTTCAATTCAAGTTTGAACTCTTTGCGACTAGTGGTTCTTTCTTAAAATCATTTTGAATGTTGGACATTAATTATAATCACTTTATAAATTGATCATATGGCCATATCTATTTTATTTGTAATATGATACAAAATACATGCATATATAGTCGATAGAACGAAGATATTTTCTTTTCCTATGCATAGTTCTCTAGTTGCAAATGAAAAGTCACATCTCAATTTTTCCTCACCAATAATGGAACAGCAAAAGGTCGAAGGCGTCTTCATGCAAATCAATACATCCCACATTCCATATCGTATTATCCTATAAGTAGATACATCGACTTGTAACAGAACGGATCTCGCAGGAACCCGGAAGCGAATCCGCCATTCTTCTTTCTTCTCCAAAGATAATTCACCGCCCTCGGCTATTAAACATCTAACAGACGCTCGCAAGAAGCGGCGATTGCGGCCAATCAGCGGAAGGATCTCTGGGAGCCGTAGCAATCTGGATTACCTCTTAGCTCGGGCCTTAACGGAAAGCGATGCGGTTAGATTAAGGCCTTCGGCCTCTTGGGGATTTCCCTTTTTTTCTGTAGGAGAGATTCTTTCCCTAAGAGGTATTGTTTGGCGGAGAGAGAAAGTTGAAATTTGTTTCTCATTCCGGCTACCTCTTAGATGGAAAGATCTTCATTGAACGAAATGGTTCTTTTAACGTAGAATACGGTTGATGGTGCGATTTTCTAGAAAAGAGAAATTAAAACTGGTTTTTTGTGATCATTTTTTAAAGCTGTTATTCCACTTTCAGTACATTAGATATATCCTTTTGATTAGATATTATTTAATGTTAATGAGAAATTTGAACAGACTAAATCCGAATAGAATTTGGCAACTGGAACGATTATGCCGAATAAATAAGTATTTATTCATAACACATAAACGTTCAAGTTAACGATATTCCTAATAGAATGCATATTATTGGATTTTAATATGACACTCGGCACCATAGATTCAAGTCCCGGCGGTACCATGACTGCTTCTAGTGGTTTGGAATCCACTTTAAACCATATGTGCCGGTCTAATAGGATACAAGAGTGTTGTGGAGGTAGTGTATTCGTGTCTATAGCCTATATTAAAGCTACACATGCCCTGGGTAGTGCTAAGTGAGTAACAGCGGTGCATACTTGCTTTTAGCATAAAGATATATCACTCTGTATTGCCGTCTGCATTAGTAAAATTTTTTAATTAATTCAGAATTTAGCACACATGATAGCAGCCCAAACGATGACAATGTAAAAAAATTAATATTTATTGCATTACCATTTTTTTGCTATTGTATTTATCATCATCCTCATCAGTAGCGGAACATCCCCATGATGGGCCAGGGCCGTCTGCCTGCTTTTAGATTTCTTGATAAAAGATTATTTTTTCGTCACGAGATAGAATTGTTCTGCCCAACGTCATACTAGACCGGCACCAACAGTTTAAATTTGAAAACGAACCACTACAAACATCCATGGCGCCACCGGGAGTCGAGCCCAGAACGTGTGGCACCGAACGCCACAGCGCTACTCATTCGGCCTTTTGGGTCTTTTTAACGTAAAATACGGTGGGATTTTCTAGCGAAATTACAACTTGTTTTTTGTGATCATCTGTGGATGATGCTGTTTCACTTACAGTAAATTAAAACATTCTTTTTGATTAGATTTTATTTAATGTTAATGAAGAAATTGAACACACTGATTTCTAATAGTAATTCTCAACTGGAATGATTATGTTGAATAAATAAGCATTTATTTATAGCACAGTGAACTTTAAAATTAACTATATTCTTAATAGAATGCACATTATTGAATGTTAACATAAATTACTATTTTCTTAACATATCTCATTAAAATATACAATCGAAATTATGTAAGAAATATTATACGGGATTTTTTTATATTTTTATACCTTATGTACTAGTTGTTGGTCATACATAGCTTTTTGCACGATAAGATTTTTAAATTTTAAACGCAATGTCTAAAAAAAAAAAAATAAATAAATAAAAAAAAAAAAAAAAAAAAAAAATAAATAAATAAAAAAAAAAAAAAAAAAAAAAAAAGGATTCCAAACGATTTTCTTTTCTTAAAAAAATCTGAACGTCACTTATGAAATAAAATTGTCTTTGATTTTACCAGACGACCTTTTAGAACAATTTTACTTTGTTCAATTCCTTCTATTAGCTCACACTCTCCCTATATATATCTTGTTCAAATTTTCAATCCTTCATAAATGCTTTTTATTCCTCCACTCAAGTTCAAATACATTTTTTTTAACTTGTAGTGGATGACATTGGATGTTAATAAAGATTTTTCAAATATTAATTCAGTAATTAAATTTAATTAATTATTATTTTTTTTTTAGATTTAAGTTGCAAATATCTACCAATAGATGGCGCCAGATAAACTTAAAAAAATGAATGAAAATTATTTATAAAGTACTTTCAGCAATAGAGTGGAAAAAAAGTAGGAATTGACTTTAAATTTTTTTTTTATATTACTTGTTTAATTGTATAATTATTAGCTTGTGAAATAAATTTCAATTAAAATATGTTTTTTAAAGCATGAAATTTAACTAAGAAACAATAAATTAGAAAAAACATTAAAAGTTTCTCGGGGATACGACAAAATGGCCAAGTACATGTGAATTTATCAAATCTTTTTCCATAATTTTATGTGTAAAAATTAGATAAATTAACAATAAAAGGAATTTTAATTTTTACACAAATATGCTGAGCAATACATTATTGTTTTTTTCTTCTATCTACAAATGTACATTGAATAAAATGTTATTTGTTTATTTAATGAATGTATCTTTACTCATCAAGCAATGGTAAAAATTTGATAAATTCACGTTTTCGTATCACTGACCACTTTCAATGTTTTTTTTTTATTTAAATTTCTTTCCCATGCTAATAATTATATAATTAAAGAATTATTTTATAGATTTGGAAAGAAGTATGAGCAATACAAAAATGTCCTAAAATTTGAATTTTAAAAGCAATTTAATATAATGCATATTTTCTCATAAAATTATTTTCAGACATATTGTAATTGTGTGAAATTAAAAAAAACAACAACTTTTTTAACATTTAATTTTTAATGTTAACACGAAATTTTGTAATGGAGTAAATTTATTTCTTTTATGGCTTATGGTTTTCTTTATTCATATATCCATTATTTATTTTTCATTTTTATATAAAATGAAATTTGAAGAATAAGTATAATTATACTTTACAATAAAGATGCACATTCCGAAATCGATGTATTCACATATATTTGACTTAACAAAACACAATAAAACTCGTGTTTCGTTTTTCTCTAACAATGTCAAATCATACAATCTTAAGCATTACAAATTCAAATTGAAGAAAACATGTCTTGCTTTTCATTTCAAGGGATATTCTATATTTTCCTGAATCTTAAATTAAATTTTTCTTTTCCTTCCAACAAAGAAATACGAACCTCCCCCCTGAAAAAAAAAAAAGGGCATCGAATAAAATATGAATGTACGTTGTTTTTTGTATCTCAAACAATTCGCCAGGAAATAAATTTGATAAAAAATACATTCATATATTGTCAAAAGTGTGCTCCTTTTTATAAAACAAATTAAAATTGAACGTGAAATATGTGTACATTATATTTCGTGACAATGTTTCCCGAGTTAAGAAATGAACTTTGAAATGTGATTGTTTATATACCTGGAAAACATTTTGGTGCATTTATATTTTATTTTAATATGAAAGATTTCAATTCTAATTGGTGATACTAATTTTCCATGTTTTTAAATGGGATTATGAATTTCTAGAATTCAATTATTTATTTATACGTTATATTTCGTGACAAATTTTCACACTAGAGAAATGAGGTAAACATAATTGTTTATACATATGGAAAATTCTATCTGTTACATTTATATTTTATTTTAATAAGAATGCTTTCTGGTGTAAGTGGTGATACTAATTATCCATGTTTTAAATGGGATAATGCATTTTCGGAATTCAGTCCTTTATGTGTACATTAGATTTCGAGACAATTTTTCAGAGTTGAGAAATGAGTTAGGAAAAGTAATTGTTTATAAACATTGCAAACTCTGTCTGTTGCATTTATATTTGCATTTTTGTTTATTTTAATAAAAAAGCTCTCATTTATAATTGGTGAAACTAATTTTCCATTGTTTTAAATGGGAAAATGGATTTCTAGAATCAATTATTTATTTATACTTTATATTTTCTGACAAATTTTCTCACTAGAGAAATGAGCTTTTAAACATAATTGTTTATACACATGGAAAATTCTATCTGTTACATTTATATTTGCATTTATATTTTATTTTATTAAGAAAGATTTCAGGTGTAAGTGGTGATACTAATTATCCATGTTTTAAATAGGATAATGCAATTTCAGAATTCAGTCATTTAAGTATACATTATATTTCGTGACAATTTTTCAGAGTTGAAAAATGAGTTATGAAAAGTAATTGTTTATAAACATTGCAAACTCTGTCTGTTGCATTTATATTTGCATTTTTGTTTATTTTAATAAGAAAGCTCTCATTTATAATTGGTGGAACTAATTTTCCATTTTTTAAATGGGATAATGGATTTCTGGAATTCAGTTATTTATGTGTACGTTATATTTTGGGACAATTTTTTCCTACTTGAGAAATGAGCTTCGAAAAATGATTGTTTATACACACGAAAACTCTTTTTGTTGCAATTATATTTGCATCTTGATTTAATTTTAATAGCATTCAGTTCTAATTGGTGATACTAATTTTCATGCTTTAAATGGGATAATGGATTTCTGAAATACAAGAAATAGTTGCACTAGATATAGAATATACTTTTTGATACAGATATTTAATTTTTTCGAAAAAGGATCTAACTGTAAAAAAATGTAAAAATGTAAAACTTCCGACTTAGACCACTTCCATTATTATGACAACATTTAGCAAAGTAAAATATCAAATAAGAGTATGGAAAACACAGATTCTTCTTATCTTTTTGTACCACACTGCAACAACTTCAGCGAAAAAAGAATCAAAAAGAATCAAGAGACCATTCTTTACTTAAGACAGCAAACCAGAAATGAACTGCATAGCCTAAACAATTTATACGCTCGAACAGAGCCCAAACAATTCCGAGCAGCCCGCTTCCATTTGCATACAAAACAAAACAATTCTTATTTTCCTTCTAAAGAGTATAAATTTGCTAGGTGAAAAAACAAAAATAAAAACAAAAATTCCGAGGGATTGGCTAGAACAGACATTCCAAAACCACAGCAACACAAATCTCAAATCACGAATGACCGAAGAAAAGAACACAAAAGTACTGCAGTACTTCCTTGCTCATCTTCTCTTGGTGAGGAAGTACGGATGACCTAAAAGGAGATTTCAAATAAGAATTTGCTGTTCATGATTCTTCTCGTTTAACTCCTTTTCTTTTTTTCCCGGACTGATCTTGTATTCCGGGAATGTCTTGTTGAAATCGATAGGACATTCTAAACATGCTCTTTCGAGGTTGCATGTTTTATATGTGCTGTCTGCGGATTGCGTTGTAATGCTATGCAGTCAGAAATGTCGACCTCAATGCTGAGATTTAAACTAAGGATAAACTTTCCAACAGAAAAGAGTTCATCTTTTTTATTTTTCCTTTATTGTCTTTCATCAGTGAGTTGTATTGGGAAATGTTGTAAGTTAACAATTATGTTAGTAATGGATTCAAAGTTTCAAAAAAGTAGTTTAATTTAGTTTTATTGGCATATAAGGTGGTACAATTCGTCGGTTTCTTATATTAGATATACTTCCGACAGAATGATCAAGGGAAATGCTAATAATCTTGCATTTATTTCGGTTGTGTTTAGTAAAATTTATGAAATAATGACAGATTTAAAAAGAAGGTAAAATAGAAAAATCATTCGTCGACGATTCAGAAAAAACTGTAGTCTGATAGGAGATACCGTAGGATGATTTAAGGCTACAAATGGATGAATCGATATTTTTTTAATTGCTTCGATGACTGAGTAGTATTGAACATGCCCCTGTGAACAGGCCAAAGTGGCTTGCACCAACGCACGCTTTCATTTAGCACTCCCTAGCGGGCACCTACAGCTTGAAAATATGCTACTGACCGAGTAACACTACTCCCACAACGATCTACGATCCTATTAGACCAGGAACTACTGTATAAATTGTATTTGAAACCTCTACGTACATCCTTGGGACTCTAATCGGAAACCTCTGGCCCTTATAGACAGAACGCTAGCCAGTCGGCCATCATTAAAGAAATAAACAACTGTGAAATCCAAATTAGAATAGAAGTAACAAAAAAAGCAGAAACTAGAATACACTTTTGTAAAAGATATTCAATTACTTAGTCTAAAAAAGTGTAAAACTTCCAATTTACTTAGACAACTTCCATTATGATCATCACATTTAGCAAAGTAAAATATCAAGTAAGAGTATGAAAAACACTGATTCTTCTTATCTTCTTGTTCCACACTGCAACAACTCCCACAAAAAAAAAAAAAAAAATGCACAGACCATTTTTTACTTAGGGCAGCAAACCAGAAATGAACTGCATAGCCTAAACAATTTATACACTCCAACAGAGCCCAAACAATTCCGAGCAGCCCGCTTCCATTTGCATACAAAACAAAAAAAAACTTATTTTCCTTCCAAAGAGAAGGGCGTATAAATCTGCTGGAAGAAAACCAAAACAAAAATAAAAAAAAATTGCGAGGGATTGGCTAGAACAGACATTCTATAACCACAGCAACACAAATCTCAAATCACGAAGGACCGAAGAAAAGAACACAAAGTACTGCAGTACTTCCATGCTCATCCTTTTTTGGTAAGGAAGTATGGTTGACCTAAAAGGAGATTTCGAATAAGAATCTGCTGTTCATGCTTCTTCTCGTTTAACTCTTTTTCTTTTTTTTTTCCAAGACTGATCTTATATTCCAGGAATGTCTTGGAATCGATAGGACATTGTATACATGGTCTTTCGAGGTTGCATGTTTTATATTTGATATGTGCTGTCTGTGGATTGCATTGTAATGCATTGCAGTCAGATATGGTGATCTCAATGCTGAGATTTAAACTAAAGATAAACTTTCCAACTGAAAAGAGTTCATCTTTTTTTTTATTTATTGTCTTTAAGCAAAGAGTTGTATTGGGAAGTGTTGCAAGTTAACGATTATGTTAGTAATGGATTCAAAGTTCCAATAAAAATAATTTAATTGAGTTTTATTGCCATATAAGAGGGCTTAACTCACAGGTTTTGTTATATCAGAGATAATACCCATAGAATGGTACAGGGAACTGTTAATATTGTGTTTATTTTGGGGGCGTTTATTAAAAATTATGGAAGAAGATAAATAAAAAAATTTAGAAAAATACTTCGTGGACGATTCACAAAACACTGTAGATAACGTGAAATGGTAATAATCAGGTTCAAGAACAGAAATGGACGAATCGATAACATATTAGGTTTTTAGTCAGATATACACGGGAGAATACACAGCTGCTATACAATCTTGTTGTTGCTTTAATGCAGCTGGCAATATAGACACAATTAATCTTTATGCCATAAGCAAGGGCTGCACCGCTGTTACTCCTTTAGGGAACTTTGGGGGAACATGTATCTTGCAGATATGCTACGGCCGCGAGTCACACTGCCCCTCAGAACGTTCTATTGTAATATTATGATCGGGACCTACAGTTTGAAATGAATTACGCATCGACACAAATATCCATGGCTACGCCATAACTAGAATTCCAAACCTCTGGTATCGTGCACCATAGCTCTAGTCAGTCGGCCATCATAAATAACAGCTTAAAAATCCAAACTAAAATAGTACTATACGAAAAAAAAAATAGAATATACTTCTTGAAACATATATTACATTTTTTCTATAAAGGGCCTAACTGTAAAAATTGGCCCTTTGCTAAATGTTATAATAATAATAAAACTGATCAAAGTAAAACATCAAGCAAAAGTATGAAAAACACTGATTCTATATTTTTGTACTACATTGCAAAAACTCCCACAAAAAAAAAAAAAAAAAAAAAAAAAAAAAAAAATCACGGACTATTTTTTACTTAAGTCACCAATCCAAACTAGAAGAGAACTATATGAAAAAGTAGAAACTAGAATATACTTTTTAAAGAAGATATTTAATTTTTAAAAGACGGCTCTTAACTATAAAAAGTATAAAACTTCCTACTTAGACCACTTTCATTATTATTACAACATTTAGCAGAGTAAAATATCAAGTAAGAGTATAAAAAACATTGATTCTTCTTATCTTTTTGTACCACACTGCAACAACTCCCATAAAAAAATGCACAGACAATTTTTTACTTAGGATAGTAAACCAGAAAGGAACTGCATAGCCTAAACAATTTATACACTCCAACAGAGCCCAAACAATTCCGAGCAGCCCGCTTCCATTTGCATACAAAACAAAAAACCTTATTTTCCTTCCAAAGAGTATAAATCTGCTGGGGGAAAAAAATAAAAATAAAAAAAAAAACTTGGGGATTGGCTAGAACAGATATTCCAAAACCACAGCAACGCAAATCACAAATCACGAAGCACTGAAGAAAAGAACATAAAAAGTACTGCAGTACTTCCTTGCTCATCCTTCTCTGGTGAGGAAGTATGGATGACCTAAAAGGAGATTTCAAATAAGAATCTGCTGTTCATGCTTCTTCTCGTTTAACTCCTTTTCCTTTTTTTCCCGGACTGATCTTGTATTCGGGAATGTCTTGCTGAAATCGATAGGACATTCTAAACATGCTCTTTCGAGGTTGCATGTTTTATATGTGCTGTCTGTGGATTGTGTTGTAATGCCATGTTATCAGAATTGTCGACCTCAATGCTGAGATTTAAACCAAGATAAACTTTTCAACAGAAAAAAATCCTTTTTTTCTATTTATTTATTTTCTTTCATCATGGGAAGTGTTGTAAGTTAATGATTAAACTAGTAATGGATTCAAAGTTGCAAAAAAGTAGTTTAATCGAGTTTGGATGTCATATAAGATGGCCTATTTTGCGGGTTTCTTATATCAAAGATACTACCCATAGAATGATCAAGGTAAGTGTCAATAATGCTGCTTTTATTTTGGGGCCGTTTAGAAAAAAATAAGAAAATAATGAAAGATAAAAAAAGGTGAAAGATGACAATCATTCGTTAATATTTCAGAAAAAGCTGTAGTTTCACAACAAATAGCCTGAAATGGTAATCACCAGGTACAAAAGCAGAAATGTTCGAATGGAAAATTTATTAGGCTTCTTATTAGATATACATGAGCGAACAGAAAATTGAAATAAAAGCTTGTTGTTGTTTACAGCTGGCAAAAAAAAAGAGACAGTTAATATTTATGCCATAAAAAAGGGCTGTAATTCTGTTACTCATTTAGCACTACACAGGAGGCACCTGTAGTTTGAAGCTATGAAATGTACGCGAGTCCCACTACCACCTCCCACAAATTTCTACGATGCTATTGGTCTCGGACCTACCGTTCACAATTGATTCCGAACTACTACAAACATCCATGGCTTCGCTGGAATTCGAATACGAAACCTCTTGTATCGAGCGGCAGACCGCTACCTTCTCGACCATCATAACAGTTTAAAAATATAAATAACCAAATAACCGCTAAATAGCTAAATAACAGCTTAAAAATCCAAACTAGGTACTATACGGAAAAGGAAAAACTAAAATGCACGTTTTGAAAAAGATATTAAATTTTTTCGAGAAAGGGCCTAATTGTAAAAAAATGTAAAATTACTACCTACTTAGACCACTTTCATTATTATTACAACATTTAGCAAAGCAAAATATCAAGTAAGAGTATGAAAAACAGTGATTCTTCTTATCTTTTTGTACCACATTGCAACAACTCCCACAAAAAAGAATCACGGACCATTTTTTACTTAGGGCATCAAACCAGAAAGGAACTGCATAGTCTAAACAATTTATACACTCCAACAGAGCCCAAACAATTCGGAGCAGCCCGCCTTCCATTTGCATACAAAACAAGAAACCCTATTTTCCTTCCAAAGAGCAGGGCATATAAATCTGCTAGGGAAAAAAAAAAAAAAAACTAAAAAAATTCCAAAGGATTGGCTAGAACAGAGATTCCAAAACCACAGCAACACAAATCTCAAATCACGAAAGACCGTAGAAAAGAACACAAAAGTACTGCAGTATTTCCTCGCTCATCCTCCTTTGGTAAGGAAGTATGGATGACCTAAAAGGAGATTTCGAATAAGAATTTGCTGTTCATGCTTCTTCTCGTTTAACTCTTTTTCTTTTTTTTCCCGGACTGATCTTGTATTCCGGGAATGTCTTGTTGAAATCGATAGGACATTCTAAACATGCTCTTTCGAGGTTGCATGTTTTATATGTGCTATCTGTGGATTGCGTTGTATAATACCATGCAGTCAGAAATGTCGACCTCAATGCTGAGATTTAAACTAAGGATAAACTTTTCAACTGAAAAGAGTTCATCGTTTTTTATTTTCTTTTAACAAATAGTTGTATTTGGCCGCGCTGTAAGTTAACGATCATTTTAGTAATGGATACAAAGTATAAATTAAGCAGTTTAATCAAGTTTTACTGTCATAGGAGATGGTTTAATTTTCTGTTTTCTATAGTCAGAGATAATGCACTTAGTGGCAAATAGAATGATCAAGGAAGAATTATTAATTTTGTGTGTATTTTGGGTGACATTTTGTAAAAATTAGGAAATAATAAAAGATTAAATAAGAAAATAAAATAAGTAAATTTAGGAAAATCATCTTTCGATGATTCGGTGAAAGCTGTAGTATGACAACAGATGTGGTTACGATTTGTGTGCGAAATATATTGCGATGTGTGTGCAGACGGTGGTTGGAAATGAGAGACAACTATCTTCAGCTATAAAACTAATGAGGCAATCCTCGAGCGGATGAGTCAACATTTCAGCAGATGTCTTCCAATATTTATCTAATTTTACCATAAACATGAATCTTGTAAATTTATATGACAGGTTTTAAAATGAATAATGTTCATACATAATAATGAACATAAATACTTGGAAATATTGAGTTCTAAAATCAATTAATCTTGCAGTCATTTATGCTTTTTATTATTTTACTGGATCTATTATAATTCAATGGTTGTATTATCTGTATTTTTTTGTATAAAGAGACCACTCAACCACAGAATTATAAATAAATAAATATATATATATATATATATATCGTTATATATCGTGTATATATATATTCCACATAGTATATATGGTCTATATAGCCATATATATATATATGGCTCGTGGACTAATAACACTGAATGCATGTGTTTGTGTACGTCTGCTTTAAAGAAACGATATTGATTTTAGAACTCGACCCAAGAACGAACCCAAGTATTCATATGAATTACCTACTATATGAAAATTTTTCTGTTTAAAACCCTTCATATAAACTTAATAAGTTCCATGGTTATAACAAAATTGAGTAAATATTGAAGTTTGCCTCATTAGTTTTATAGCTGAAGCCAATTGTCTCACCTCCCGAGCCACTGTTGGCACACACGGAATTTTTTCCCCTTTATGTACTGAACGGAGGAAACGGAAGCAATGATTTGGCAGACAACGTGGCAACAAATTCGATTTTCTGTCGCGGTTCCATAACTTTATTTTCCAAACCTTTTCCTGCTCCATAAAAAAAAAAGAACAAAAAATATTCTTTATAGTGTTTTCACAGTGACGGGTGAGATTGTCTTCCATCTTCCATTGATTTTTTTGTTCTTTTCCTTATCTTATTGTTTTTATTTACTCCTTCCCAGCAATTTGCGCATCTTTATGCCACCCATTATTCTATTTTTTTGGAACTTTTTTTTTTCATTTATTTGCTCTCGTTGCTTTCGACACGATTGAGTTAAGTACTCGGCATTCGGCACAGAAGACCGCGGAGTTGTGGAAGAAAATTGTTGTTCCAACTTGTTCTTTTTTCTACTTCGAATACATTTGGCCCCGTTTCCTTTTTTCAAAACAAAGTGAGGAATGTTTTTTACTTATTGGTTTTGTGCCCTTAAATAGTTTCCTCTGCAGATATGAAAAAGGTTTTTGTAAATAATATTCTCGAAAAAACTTTAAAAACGATGATATGTTGCTGTTTTTCTAAGAAGAAATATTGACATCGTCAGACATTTTTTTAAGTCCTTTTTTTCTGTTACCTATTTAGAAGCAAAAGCACAGAAAAAATGTCCAACAGCAAACTTTTCCAAATAACAGTAAGCCATTTTTTTTATCTACAATACTTCTAGAATAGATAATATTTTTTCTAGCCTTAAATCTGAATTTAAAGATGTAGTTTTACAACAGATAAAAGCCATATATACACCATTCCGTTTGTAAACAATATTCTCTAAAAAATCAACGGCAAATATAAAACGATGACACGGTACTGGTTTTTAAAGAAAACAATATTGACATCTAAAGACAGTTTTTAAAGTACTTTTTTTCTGTTGACAATTTAGAAATAAAACCACAGAAAAATATTCCAGGACCAAACTTTATCAAGTAACAATTTATAATGTATTATAAATTTGCTTTCTAGCTTTAATTTTTTATTTAAAAATATAGTTTTGCAACAGATAAAAATCATATACAATCCATTCGTCAACCCATTTCCATTATTAATTTCTATAATAATAATAAAATTTATAATAATAATTATTTAGTTATTAGTTATATAATTAAATAATATTTAGAATATATTTTGCATTTTCCTAAAACTATGTGCAGTCAAATCGATACAAAGAAATTAAACACTTTTTCTCTAGATATTTTTTCTTTTCGAAATTGGCTTTTCAGAATACACACTGTTAAACTT
>BPLQ01002512.1:661-11973 GCA_021605075.1 Caerostris darwini | reverse complement strand
ATTCTGAATATTGAATTTATTAAAAAGAAGCATACGATTATCTTATGAATAAATGCATTGAACTGTATTTGATCTTACAATGGGAAAAATAAATACAACATTTTTGAATGATTTTTACTGAGAAACATAGGAGAAACAGATACATTAAAAATCTACAACATAATTGACTAAATTTTATTCTTTTTGGGCCAAATCCTAAAATAGGGACCGCTGAGATTTGGCGACTTTTTTGTGGCGCCAACTAGGCGATAAGTTACGAAATGGGGTAAGTCGTGTTTCTTATACTCTTTGTAATTCTCTTCACTTAGAATCGCAAACCTTACCGAAATTATTTAAATAAATGTTCAACATAGTACATTTTAACTATTTTTTTAAGGGAGGCACGCTAAGAACTCTACTAAGGCAATTGAGATATCCTTACAGCACAACATGCAGTTCCTGGTTATCAACAACCTTGAGAATTACTTACAAAATACTCAAATAAAGGTAATTCGTGCAGTTCAGTTTCGTCACAATTCACATTGTAATGTACATTATTAGTCTTTAAGCCATGCCATATGGTCCTCTACGAGTAATTTTTGGATTTAAGTTTTTTAAGTCTTCATCAATCTTAACTACCTAATTTTGTAGTTGATGGTTAGGTTCTGGTTTGTTAGGTGTTTATGTCTCTGGATAGTAATTTAATTATGGCCATCCTGTATAATTAGATTGCAAAAACACGCAGATACAAAAATTGGAATGTGTTTAGCTTGCCTTGCAGCTAGCAGCAAATTGATTAAAAAAATTGAGATGTATTTTAAAAGTGATCCTATCCTGATTAATCAATTTTTTTATACATTGATAGAAAATGAAATCCCCAAACCGAGAAGAGATTAGTTTAGAGGAAGAAATTTAGGCAAAGCATTTGTCTAAGTAACATACACTCATGTCCATAAATTAAGGATAATTCAGAATCACACAGAAATTGAACTCTAAAATAAAAATTTCACCTGTAGAATTATCACACACATCTTGAAGAAGAATATGCAAATTACAGGAAACCACCAGATGGCGCGGATAGTACGTCACAATGACGAGAGTGTAAGAGAGGGGTATATAAGGAATGGTGGCAAAGAAGTAAAATTGTTCACAAGCGCTTTAAAAGCCTTTCAGTGCAATAACCGCATAGTTATGGCACAAAGGAAGCATTTGGATGATTTTTTACGTGGTAGAATTATCGGACGACTGGAATGTGGACGTACCCAGCTGGAAGTATCCGAGGAACTTGGAATCGCCCAGAGTGTCATCTCCAGGCTTTGGCAACGATTCCAAGATGATGGTAATGTGAGTAGATGTTACAGCACAGGTCGCCCCCGAGTTACAACGCCGAATGAGGACCGGTATTTAGCAGTTACTGCCAAAAGAAACAGACGGAGCACAGCATCAGACCTGTCTCGTCAGCTCTCTTCAGCTACCGGTACGACAGTTTCAAGGTAGACCGTGTACAGACGCTTAGGGCACATTGGTCTATATGCTCGTAGGCCTGCCAGATGTGTTCCACTTACCGCAACTCACTGTCACCTGCGATTAACCTGGAGTAGAGAGCATGCCTTGTGGACACCGCAACAGTGGTCTGGTGTGATGTTTTCCGACGAGTCCAGGTTTAGTTTGCAGTCTGATTCTAGTTGGAGGATATATGGAGAGCGCCTCCATATTTCATATGGAGAGCGCCAGGTACCCGTTACCACCAAGAGAACACCATTGAACGACGACACCGTTACGGTGGTGCAGGAGGAATTATTCTTGGAATTCCTTTGGGGAGGAATTATTCTTGGTTCCAGAACTGACCTGCATGTTCAGAGTGTAACGATGACAGGCCACATCTATCGGGATGTCATTCTGGAACAACATGTACGTTTGTTTCGGGGCGCCATGGGTGCTGGATTCCTGTTTATGGATGACAACGCCCGTCCTCACCGTGCAAACATTGTAGACAAATGCCTTCAATTGGAGGATATCACCCGTATGGTTTGGCCAGCATACTCACCGGACTTGAATCCAATAGAGCATGTGTGGGATATGCTTGGCCGACGAATTGCAGCCCGTCAACCCCCTCCCACCTGTCAACCGGAACTTCGGAGGGCATTGCTTGATGAGTGGTGTAATATTACCCAAGATCAGATTGATAATTTGATATTCAGCATGCCGAGGCGTTGTAAGGCCTGTATTGCATCGTCCGGAAGACGTACTCCATATTAACCATCATACTAACCATGTTACACTGTTTTTTGTAAATAGGTTCTTTTTTTGAAATTTGCTCCAGGGAGTAAAAATCGCAATTTTTATTAATTATGTCAAACATATAGCATCTATTTTGCGCTTTACCTTTTGTTTAACAAATAGACTTTACAAATAAGTCAAATTTGTTTTTCTTCTGTCTCTTTCTTTGCCTGAACTTCATTATCCTTAATTTATGGACATGAGTGTATTTGTTTAATATTTCAAACCGACAGTTTAAAGTATGCGCGGTAACATCCATTTCAAATATGAAATGGGGGTGCATTAATAATAGCTGATTAACGACTTTGAATGCAAGTATTCAAACGTTCACGCATAGTGTCATACAAGTTACATATTTCCTTTTGCGAAATGGAATTCCATGCATGTTGCACTTGATCAGTCAAATCAGCAACGACCTATGATGGTTATGGATGACGCTGGATTTGTCGTCCAATTATGTCTCATATGTTCTCGATGGGAGAAAGACCTTTTTATCTCGCAGAGAATCTCTAAGGCAACATGTCGACATTTTGTAAAGCACGTTGAGTGACAGCAGTGGTATCGGGACCAACCTTATCTAACTGATAGAATGATGAACAAAAATTGCAGCAAAAGCAGTTCATTCACCAGTATGACGTACAAATTTACTGTCTAGGTGCATAGGATAACGACAAGAATGCTACTGCTGTCATAGGATATTACTCCCTTTAGCATAATTCCTGGTGTAGAAGCAGTGTGTCTATGATGCAGAAAGATTGGCGCTAAGCGTTTTCTGGCATCCTAACCAAAATACAGTTATCACTGCAAGAAACGGTTATCACGTGAGAACACAACAGATCTCTACTGCATCCTCCAATGGGTTCCACTTTGACAACACTACAGTTGCAGATGGTAGTGATTTGGAGAAGTGGCATACAAGCTACAAGGTATAACTACATCATTAGCTTATAGCTATTCCTCAAGTAATCAAAATGTTATTTTTGCTGTGTCATTCTAGAAATAACAAAAGCTCGAATTTCAGTCGCAGATGCAGTATAATACGCTACAACCCTGCGTCGAATACCGTGGTCGTTCCTCTGAGTAGTGGCCCGTGTTCGGCAAACAAGATTCCGGTCTTTCTGGGACAGTACGTGCCAGTGACCACTGCTACCAAAATTTACATCCCTGCCATATCTTTCTGCAATATCGCGAAAAGAACATCCACTTTCTCGTAGCCCTATTACACAACCTTGTTCAAACTAAGTAAACCGTTAATAATATTTTCTTTTTCCCTTTAAAAACATACTTGACTCAAATCTACCTCACAAAACCCAATTCGGAAGATAAATGATGTTCACAAAGTTTGTGTCACGCTTATAAAGCAAACGGTGATTTTCATGTTCATAGTGGCTGTCTTAGAGCCACTCTTATTCATCGTCTAGCGCGAAATTTGAATAGCCTTTTTCTTTAAGAAGTGCAAACATGCTTCTAAAATTTCGTTTATCTAGCACAACTACTTCTTGGCGTTGGAAACTTATTTTCCGGCACCTGAACTTATTTCCCGTCATGTGAGTATCTTAATATGTGTTTTATTGTAGTGTATTATATTTATCTTCTGAATTTTTTCAATTCCTACTATTAGTTCGCACTCTCCCTATATATATCTTGTTCAAATTTTCAATCGTTCATAAAACACTTTTTATTCATCCACTCAAGTTCAAATACATTTTTTTAACTTGTAGTGGATGACACGGGATGTTAATACGGTTTTTTTCAAATATTAATTCAGTAATCAAATTTAATTACATAATTTTAGTTTTTTTAAGATTCAAGTTGCATGCATATACCAATAGATAGCACCAGATGTAAGAGGAAAATTTCAACTTATTCAAAGTGGGAATTCACTTAAAATTTTTTTTTTATGTTACTTGTTTTTTGTAAGTATATTCAGTATCACTTCTAACACCATATTACATCTACCTTACATATATTTAAATTACATTTTTTCCATATATTCAGATTTTTACCATTTATTCTGTATTATATTTTTACATATTATGTTTTTAATACGAATAAAACATATATTTTTATTCGTCGAATTAAGTAAATATCTGTATAGAACATTTCTATATACTTTTGTATAATTCTCTGTAAATTTTGTTGTAAGAATATAGCCTACTTTCCTTTGGCTTTTGCAAATTTTATCCCTATTAGTAAACTGTCCTTTTTGATTCTCATTGTTCTGCTAATGAACTGGATGAAAGTGCATTTTTATTCATGTCAATCCCAATCTATAACGGAATATGATGTCTATACAAAGTGATGTGGTGTAATACTAGTTGTAGAAGTTTTAAAAAAATGCATGGTGACAAAATTTGAAAATAGTTATTGCCAAGGTGCAATTTTTTTTCTAATTTTAAATATTTTTTTTCTCTACTTGATATAAACATAAATTGATTTCTCTTAAGGGTTTCCTTGGAGAGGCATTCGACCTATAGGTGCATTTGAAAACGAGTCTCATATTAATTCTTTCAATAGTTTCAACCAAATTTTAAATTACCATGAGATCCTGTATGATCCATTATAAAAAGACAGACAAACTTAGATTGCACACTAAACAATATTCAGTTGTGCAAGTAAGTGCTTTGAATAAGTATTATACGTTTAAATGAAATACAAGTATTCTTTATTATATTCTGGACAGACGATTTGTTTCGGTTATTTTATGATATCGTGCTTGCTTTCTTTTTTCACGAATATTTATCATCCATTCTCTTCGTGAAAAACGTTTTCTATGATCTATTTTATTACGTTTTCTTTGAAACATACATTTATTTCTGAGCTGAAAAACTAAAAGAAAGGTTTCTGTTGTAAATCAACTTTTCTACAATATTTTTTGATACATAAGTTATTTCTTTGAGGAAACTTTGGAGGGATATTTCATGTCCGAAGAATTCGATGTGTTTACCAAACTATTTTTCAGGTTTATCTTATTCAAGTTTTTGACTTTCTTTTTTCAAACATTTTACCATCCTTCTTCGCGATTTCTGTTTTTGAAAGTTGAAAAAAAATATATTCTCTTCTTTTATTTGATAATCCTGCGTAACATAAGATGTATTTTAAAAGAAAATATCTTAGAATGGAAACATTTATAGGAAGAACCTTCCGAGGAAAATAATGTATTGTTTTCTTTCACAATAATGATTTATCTCAAAATGTTTGTTTTATAATGTTTCACAAGCATTTCATGGGCAAAAGACGCCTTTACTAGTATGATAATGGAATTTGAATATTCATTTAATAATTGGACCATAGTATAAAAAGTAACTGTCTTTAAAATGTATACCATACACTTAAAACGAATTTTTTAAAATTCAGTATTACTTTATGCGAATTTTTTAAATTCAGTATTAATTTAAACGAATTTTTAAAATTCAATATTACTTTAAACGAATTTTTAAAAATTCAGTATTTCCATTTTAAATTTTTGAAATTATTAACGAAAATATCTTAGAATGGAAACATTTATAAGAAAATCCTCTTAAGGAAAGTAATGCATTGTTTTCTTCTTTGATTTGAATGATTTGCCTTAAAATGTTTGTTTCGTAATATTTTACAAACATTTGATGTGCAAAAGATGAATTTACTAGTATTGTAACTGCATTTGAATTTAATTGTAGGACCATAGTAATCAAAGTAACTGCATTAAAAATGTATACCATAAACTTCTATCGAATTTTTAAAAATTCAATATTTCTATTTTATATTTTTAAAATTATTAACGAAAATATCTTAGATTGGAAACATTTATAAGAAGATCTTTCCATGGAAAATAATGTATTGTTTACTTCACAATAAGGATTTGCTTCATTTTTTTAATGTTTGTAAAATACTACGAACAAAATTATTATTACTTCACAATAATAATTTTGTTTCGTAATATTTTACAAATATTTGACGTGCAAAAGACGCCTCTACTAGTAGTATAATGTAATTTGAATTTTCATTTAATAGTAGGACAATAATATACAAAGTAACTGTCTATAAAATGTAAACTATACACTTTAAACGAATTTTTTAAAATTCAGTATTTCAATTTTATATTTTTAGAATTATTATTTATAAAATATTTATTATTATTCTTTTAAATTTAATTTTACAAAATGATCTTTTTATCACTTCAAAAACCTTTCTTCGAAATCATAAAATATTGTAACATAGTATATAATTTTTACATAATGCATTTTATTAACTTGTAATATTTTCTCTTATTCTTTAGAGATCAGGACTGTCTAATCGGATAAATAAGGACCGCTATAAAATAGGAAATTTCCTCAGACATCAAGATTTTTTATGTAGTTATCGTATTATTTTTTTTTTTAATGCTAAAAGCTAAAAGCTATTATTATATAAAAATTAAGTGACTGTTTAAAATAAAATAAAAGCTTCATTTTTTTTTTTTTTAATATTTCTCTTATTTTAGGGCTTAAAACGTTTTGACAACGCTTCAGAGACAAAAATATCAAAAACAAAATCTTTGCTCGAAAAAAATATTCAAAGAAATAATTGTTGCTTACTTGTCAGGAAGAATAAATTGCATTGGCAAAAACTCAGAATAGGGGCCCGTTATGATTTGGGCGTTAAAAATTCGTTTCGCCAAAGTATGCCAAGAAAAGGGTTGTGATTGTAAGTGAAGTGAATTTCAAACAGTACGAGAGATACATTTGGCAACTTACCGCTCAGTTGGCGCAACAACAAATCGCCAAATCCAACGGCCCCTAGTTTGCGATTTGGCCATTGCATATTCTTATTAAAGTTTTATGGTTGTTAGATGTCACTAATTTAACAGTTAATTAGTGACATTTTAAGTATGGTTCGTTAGAGCATTTGTGCTTAAAATGTATTCTAAGAAAAATAAAAAGTTGGTTATTCTTCATTTATATTTAATTTCAATTTTTTTTTTCAAAATAGTGACGGTAATTAATAATAGTGATGGAACATTTTTATTTCTATCCTTTCTTTTATTTTACCTGTTTATCAATTCTTTGAAATATCTATTAAGCATCTACAAATATAAAAGCATTTCTTTCACACTGCGTCACACACATTTCTTACTGATTTTCACTTAAATGATTTAAATATTGTAAAATAAATGAAAAATAAAATATGAATAAACATTTTGAAGAAAACAATTAAAATAATAAAATGAATAAGAACTATAAAGGTTTTGGTATAGAATGTTCTTAATTTTTAATTTATTATTATGAACATTCTATGGTAAAATCGCAAAATATCGTAAATCGCCATTGGAATTTCGAGTCGAATATTTTTCGCCAAAATGAGCCAAGTAACGGGTTGCGAATTGCAACCCTACAACGATAGCTAGGTAGTAGAATTTGAATAAAAATAAAGAAAAAATGTTGAAAGTTTCTTAAATTTTAAGAAAAAATCTGCTTGCCGCGGATCATCAATAATGATGAATGACGTAACGGGAGACTGGTATTTCACTGCATAGGTAATTCGGTCACACTACACCTTTAAATAACTGCCAATTTACTCAGGGCATTCCAAATCCCTGAAGAAATTCGTTGCTGTAGCATCCTTACTCCAATTTCAAATAATACAGCTTTCCACATCCCCAGATAAAAATTTCATTAAGATTTTGGCCAACTTAAAATACTTATACCAACCAACTTTGGCCATCAAATTGCTTATATCATTTATTATTTAAACAAACATGGCTACGATTACCTAGGTTTGTTTTTCTAGGAAAGTGAATATGTTATTTCTATACAAAATGAAAATACGAATACGAAATGATTGGAATGACGAGTTGAATATGAAGTGAAGGAAAAAAAAGAAGTAAAAAATGGAGTATTACAAGTATGACTGGCTGTAATACAAAACTGATAACCAATATTGTTTCTGAAAGCAAGAAATTTTATTTATAATTACACAAATATGTCTTCTGAACATTAATAATATAAATTTTCTGAATATTCTTTAATGAAGCTAATTTCTTATCGCAAGAAGTAAAATAAAGAGTATGCATCACCATAAAAAGTGACGGTGTAATGGGACAAAAGAACCTCGTCAAATGACCGCATTGCATGACAAAGCATGAGGTTGGTGGTTTCAAAAGGAGCGGGTTTCAATAAGGGTCAACTCTGAATAGATTTTCATATTAGCAGGTTTAGAATTACACAGTCCAGTCACATTAATGTGACCACCACCTACTTTCGATGTCAACGTGAAATAACCAATCACAAAAGGCAGCACATTGCAGTGGAGTGTATAGAAAGAATTCCACTTAATACCACATAATACCACTTAAAGCCAGAATATACACGAGTGTATATTCTGTCTTTTGACAGGTGGTCACATTAATGTGACTGGACTGTGTATTTTGAATACAGTTCATCACAATTAAGTGTTTATAAGCGGGAGTATAGTAGACCCACCTGCACACTGGAACCGTGACGTTGTCCAGCTCCTTCTGGTAGGGACGGGTCTCGTCGCTGAAGTGGTTCGCGTCGAAGTACGACAGGGAATTGTTGATGTATCCGTCCAGGGTTTGGTTGTCACTTGTGACGAAGATGTACACCAGGCGGGGAATGAAGTCGCTCGTGTACGCGATCATGAAGGCCTGCAGGGAGACAGAACGAACATTATTCAAATCTTCTTCTTCTGAGAAGCGTATAATGGACACGGTATTATATCATAAAAGTTTTATTTACACAGAATTAATTAAAAACCATAAATAAATTGAAACGAAACTATTATTTTGCATATTTATTAAAAAAACAAGATTCCAGAGAATTGGCGATACGTGTCGGGAAAATTTGTGATTATTATAAATTGTATATGCTTGTAAGACGATTTCACATAAAAATAAATAAAGGCACATGGTGTTTGTATTAATATGACATTAATTATTGTTGTTGAGAACCGTACTTCCTCTTATCCACTGCCACTATGGCGTTCAGGAGAAACTCTTCTCCGGAGAGACTGTACTGCGCAAGCTTTGCTCCCGCTGAGAAACATTTAGTTCATCCCGAAAGGAAATATATTTAACGCAATCCTACGTATTAGTTGGTTTACAGATTTTCACTTGAAGGGATAATTACGTGCATCCTGAGCAAACCTAAATATCGTTTTTTTCAGCTTAGAAGTGGAATCCTTCCACGAATCTATAATTTATTTGTCTTTAAATGTGTTAAATATTGTATGTCTCGAATTGTATTTGTGTGATGTTTAATATTGATTAATTGTGATTCGATTCAATTATATCTTGAAAAATGTATGCCACAAAATTCTTTCATAATCTTGCTTCCACCTACACACTGGCAAGAGCATCCCCCTTTGGCGTTTAGAAGAAATGGTCGACCTCGAGATTCTCACCCAAGTGGAAGTACAGCGCTTCCTGCGATCCCGCTGAGAAACGTTTATTTTATGGTCTTTCATCCCGAGAGGAAATATATTTAGGGTATCCCGGGGCATTAGTTGGCCTACAGACTCTCACCAGGAGAGGAAGTATGCATCCTGCGCGTATTGTAGTTTAGGGTTTTCGGCTTAGAAGAGAAGCTTTTCCACAAATTTCTAATTATCTGTCTTTAAATCGGTTAAATATTGTATATCTCTAAGATTTGCAGTGTTTGTGCACGTGTAAATAAAGCTACGAGTTCTCTAACCTATGCCTCAAGTATTTCAAGCCAACCACACCCAGTTACAATCTTGTTGGCCAACCTGCACACTACAGTTGTTAATAGTGAATGAAAAAACATTTTTTTAAAAATTTAGCAGATCGAATTCAATACTGGTAATATGAATGAAATTTAAAGATGAATGTCATCTGACCAAACTAATTTTTATGTAACTGAACCTTTATTTTCTATAATTGGGAATCATTAGATAAATCTTTTAAATATGAATTTTTATAATGTGTAATTTTTAATTTTTAATTTGTACTTTTTTCTTTTCTTTCTTCATTCTCAGCAGACTTGAATTAAATATCTTATTTAATGCGTATACATGAGCACAGATAACGGATAGATAATTCTCACCGAGTATTAATTAGAATTTAATTTAGTAAATATTATTTATCCCAGACTTTGTATTTGCTATTTTTACTAGACAAATTTTCTATTTGGTATTCCCTCCCATACTATGATAAAGAACAACTCAGACATTTCCTGAAATTTTAATGGAAAAAAAAAATAACGACAAGTAAAAAAAAATGCTAGATCGAGAAAGGAATTCGTTAAATAAGTCTGGAAAAGCACAAACACAGACTAGAAGTTACGCATGAAGTGAACGAAATATTTTTCTTCTAAAATAAGATAGACAATTTAGTAAAAATTGGTAATGCTTAGTCAAGTGCGGATTTAATGTTAACTTTTGCTGTGAAATTAATAATCAACATTTTGGTTCGCTTAAAATAAGAATAGATTTATTTAAGAATTTATTAATTTATCGATTTTTTAAATTAATATTTTGTTCAGAAAGATGCAAAGTAGCAAATCATTTGCAGGTTAAAAGTTTCTATTTCAGTTATTTAAATTTCATGTGGAAAGGTTAGGACAATATAACATCATTTTCTTTTTTTTTTTTTTTTTTTTTTTTTTTTTTTTTTTGATTAACTGTTTTTAGTAATTAGATATTCTTCTAATTTCCTGTTGAAAATTTCTTAACCAGAATTTTGATATTGAAAATTCTTTCCATCAACTTGCAAAATTTAATTGTTGAAGTGGTATAGAAATCGTAGGAATTATTCTTAAGAAATTTATCGATACAGCTCAGAATTACGATTAAAAAAGCAAAACTAAATGAATAACTAAAATAAAAATTATTGCTTTAAAGAAATTTAAAATAATACTCACATTGCTAATGACGGCAAATACAGATAATCCCTTTAAAATTGTTTGCCAGGCACCTATAGAATAATAAACAAATATATATATTTTTTTAAATAAGACGTGAATTTAAGGGCATAATTTTTACTTCACTCATACTTGCAAATATTGAACATATTTATTAAAAAAGAGTCCATACTGAAGTTGTACAAATTAAACCAT
>BPLQ01002510.1:97500-267233 GCA_021605075.1 Caerostris darwini | reverse complement strand
TGTAGAAATATCCCGAACCTGTCGTATCAGACATAAGAACTTTCAAATGCTGTATTATATAAAATTTTGTTCCATATTAAAAGTGGTAGATACAAACGAATGTTATATTTATTGTGCGTTCGTTAGGAATGTTTTCATATTCTACACATCGTTTGTCATACTCGGCAATCATTACCTCTACGATTAAACTATTTTGTTCGTTAGCTGAATTCTTTCATTTACTTCCGTGTTTCATTTTCTACTCGCTGTAATTATTTTATTCGTTCCGCTGTTGCTCTTCTCTTTTTTCGCACCTGGTTCATGTTTTTCTTTTGATTGCATTTTGTTATTGGATTTATCATCAGCGCTTATTTCTTTAATTTGTTTGTTACTTTTGTTTATGGGATTATTTTATTTTATTTTTTATTTTATTCTCTTTGTATTTTTTACTCTTCTTTTGTAACTGTGACTTTCTGTCTTAATCGTAATGTTTTTGTTCTCTGATGTTAGAACTTTTATTTCTTCTCTGATTTATTTAATTTTTCTAACATTTGGCAAAGGGCTCGATCACAAGTCACTGCTCTCCATTCGCCAAGAGGAGGAGTGGTCACTGCGCGACCAAGGCGCTCCATCAAGTCACCAATAGAAAAAAAAAATTCATTATCATTTTTTTTATTTCTCTTTTATAATTTTTAGTTTTCTATTTTATTATCAATATTTCTTTCTTGGGTGAGCAGACGATCTACCTTCCTCTGGTGCCTCTGGTAACACTTTTTAGTGGCTAAAAGATCTGCAATTTGGCATTATTGTTAGATTAATGAACTCTGTTTCAGTATGTTTTGTTGTATTTGTTGTATTATTTTGTTGTTGTTGTATGTTTTTTTTTTTTTTTTTCGCTGTTCTTTTTTTTGCTGTAACTGTTCATAATCTGCCATTGGAAATAAAAAAAATATTTCTTTCTTTTATTTTTTATTACTTTTATTTACTTATTTTTTTTACTTTTAAATTATTTACTTTTATATTTAAATGTGTGTATATATATATATATATATATATATATAAAACAGATAAAAAAATTTGTTTATTGTTTCTTTTAATTTTCGGGCAAGTTTCCTTTTGTCTACTTTGCTGCGTTTCAACGTACTGCATTTATCTTCTCATTTGATTAGCGACCTGGTTTCCCAGTGGTTAGCGCCCACGCATTTGATACTTCAGGTTCAAATCCTGGAGGTGGCATGGATGTTTGTTGAATGGTTCTGTAGGTCCCGGTCTGTTTAGCCCTCTTGTGCACAAAATGACCGTAGAGCGAGACACCAAACCTCATCTGGTGTTTTCTCCAAGACCGGAGCCAGCGGCTACCGTGTAGCCAAGGTGTTTCGTTTTAAAGACAGGCCGTTGTCGTCTCTTTTCACATGTGTATCTAGAAGGGGGAGGTGGGTGGAGGTCAATAAAATAGCAGGTTATGCTTGGAAAGGTTCATTTCGTGTAGAGGTTATTAGAAGAAAGTTTTGTCTGTATTTTAAACTTTGCTCCAATTTGCGGATGAAAATGTTGAATTGATCAATCTTTTTTACAGTTTTGTAATTATTATATACATCATTATAACTAAGTATATCGTTTTCAATTATTATATTTTAAACTTCGCCAAATATTTTTCCTTTTAAGGTAAGTCGTGTTTTTTATTTTTACTGCTGTGTTCCTTAATCCTTGCTTTTTTTTTAAAATGTCCTTTCTGTAAAATACTTCGGCTCAAATGGTGCATATTAAACAACTGAAAAAGATTTCGTTGCTATCAACCTATGGTCATACTTTTCTCTCACACCCTCAATATAAATAAACATATATTATATATATATATGCCTACATACAAACACAACACGAACACAAAATCCAAAAGAGAACTAATAAGGGATTATGATGAATAATTTGAAATATGATTATTTTGTGCGATGAAAGCAGCTATCGATATTCGCTACACTAAAATTGTATATATAAAAAAAAACACAAAAAACCTGAAGCACGTAACTGATGAATCAGAGGAAACGGTTATAGTAGAGAGGAAGCTTCCTCCAATCATGGTCAAACCGCAATCAAACTTGCAAGAAATGCTTAAAAAATTCGACGAGGCCTTCAATAGCACTGTGAACGTTAAGTTAGCAGGGGAAATGCTTAAAATGTTTCCCAACAGCGAGGATCAGCATCGTGAAATCACCAGATACCTCAATAAAAATGGAATTGAATTCTTTATCATCACGCCAAAATTCTTAAGGCCTCTAAAGGCAGTTATCAAAGGACTTCCAAAAAATACTCCGATAGAAGATATTCAGGCTGCTAATGCAGAAAAAGAATTTGCAGTTGAAAAAGTTATACAACTCACGCGCACTAAGGACAAACAACCTCTCCCAATATTCCAAATTTCTTTAGCCAGATCTAATAAAAATAATGAAATTTTTAAATTAAATAGATTATTATACCTAACTGTCACCGTGGAAAAATTCAATAAAAGGCCAGTTACATTACAATGCTTCAAATGTAACTTTTTTCATCATAGCTCTAATAATTGTGGTTTCAAACCTAGATGCTTAAAGTGCGGAGAAGAACACTCCCATACGGAGTGCCAAAATCAGGAACGTCTTGAAATTCCTAAGTGTATCAACTGTGGGGAATCAGGTCATATTGCTGCATGGAGAGGATGTTCTAAGTTCCCCAAAATTAAACCTAACTCCACCAAATTTGCTACTTTTCCTAGATACATCCCGTCACGACCGGTTAATGCTAACTTCTCCTACGCGGCGGCAGCCAAAACGCAACAAATTAATAATGTCAATAGCTCCACCAATGTCACAACTCAAAACCAACTGACTGAATTACAGAGTCTCTCTGATAACGCCCAATTTATTCAAAAATCACTTTTCATTATGAAAGAATTTGTGTCAATTTTTAGTAACTTAAACAACGTGGATGGTCTCATCCAACAGTTAAGTTCTGCAAATAATAAAGCAGACAAGCTCCAGGTCTTTATTAATGGCCTGGCGTCCCTAACTTCTCCTGTTATTCCGTAATGACTCAGTTGGTTTCTGGTCTTCGCATATGCTACTGGAATGCATGTAACTTATATTATAAAATGCTTGATTTTACTGAATTTACTAATAACTATAATCCAGATCTAGTACTGCTTCAGGAAACTCACCTTAAAACCTCACAAACACCTTTCTTAATGGGATACACTTTCTACGGAAATGATGGTCCTCAGGATCCAGTCTCTGGTGGTACGGGTATTTTTGTTAAAAATTCTCTTCCGCACACTCATACTGCTACTCCGCATCTAATTGGCATAAAATCCACAATTGTTTCACTCACCTTTCCCAATTTCCCATCCTTAACTATTGCCTCCGTTTATGTGCCTAATGGTATTGCATCCGTTAATTTCAATAGTGATCTGAATACTCTCTTTTCTTTAAACAATAGTGTAATCTTGGCGGGAGATTTTAATGCTCACAACACTGCATGGGGTTGTCACTACAACAATAACACCGGCAGCACTCTACTTAATTATGCTACTAATTTTAATGTTGAAATTCTAGCACCTAATACTCCGACCAGAATCGGTACTAACTCCTCTTCAATAATTGACCTTGTGGTCACTAACAACTTTCACTTTAATTATTCAATCTCTTCCCTTGATGAATTATCCTCAGATCATAACCCTGTCATCATTGACTATAAATTTACTTATCCTAATCTCACTATAAATCCCAAGCTAACCACTAACTGGTCTCTTTTTTTCATCCTATCTTGACAATAACTTTAATTACTCTCCTATTCAACTAGCAAGTCCTGAAGAGATAGAGAATGCTATCTCGGAACTCACTAACAAACTAACTCATACTCACAAGATTGCCTCCAAGCCAATTAATACTAACAACCGTACTTATCTTCCACCATATATTAAAAGACTCATTACTAATCGCAATAATGCTCGAAAACTCTGGCAAATCTATAGAGATCCTGTCAGTAAAAACAACTACAATCATCATCAAAACATCTTCCGTAGGGCTATCCTAAAATGTAAGAATGAATGCTGGGACAGAAGGTTACAAACGGTGAATGCAGAGGACGGAACACTCTGGAATCTAACACGATCTTTCAGAAGGAAGCGGTCCACAATTGCGTCTCTGACTAATAATCAAACGACTGTCACCTCCAACGTTGACAAAGCAGAGGTTCTTGCAGACACTTTAAAAGACCAATTTACTGAAAACGATACTAATAATCTTAATACCTCTAATGAAGTTCAAAATACTATTTCTTCCTTCTTAGCGCAAAATAAGGATGCTGACAATATCCCAGCTACTAAAGCTTCTTTTATTATCGAATGTATTTCTTCTCTTAAAATTAACAAAACCCCTGGTATTGATTCAATCACTAATAAAATGCTCAAAAACTTGCCTTTCAAATTCATTCTCCAAATTTGTAAAATTACTGATGCCATTCTTAATACTAACTATTTTCCTCAGTGTTGGAAGACTGCTCGCATTCTTCCGATACGCAAACCTGGAAAAGACCCTACTTCTCCTAATAGCTACCGTCCTATCTCTCTACTTTCTTCTCTCAGTAAAATTATAGAACGTATAATTGCTAATATTCTGAATGAAAACTCTACTAAACTTATCATACTAATTTGGAATCTACTACCTCAACTATACTACTACCCTCAACTAAAAATAATACTACCCTCAACAATTTGGATTTACCAAAAATCTTTCCACCACTCACCAATTGTACAATATTACGGAAACCATATCTGAAGGATTTTCCTGGAAGCGAGATACCGCTGCTATTTTTCTGGATGTTGCTAAAGCATTCGACAGAGTGTGTATCGACGGGTGTGATTTATAAAATGATTAAGTTTATATATCCTTCTTTCTAATTCTCACCATCAGAAACTATCTTATGAAAAGAAATTTTGTAGTATCTGTTGGAAATACTGACTCCAAAGTTTGTATTATTCTTGCTGGAGTACCTCAGGGCTCGATTTTGGGACCATTTCTATATAATATTTATATTAATGATATTCTTCAAGATCACAAAATTATTTTAACTCTCTATGCAGATCATACAGCTTTAATTACTCAGGGGCAGCATACACACATTATACAGAAAAATCTACAAAATTATATCTATAAACTTGAAAATTGGCTTAACAATTGGAAGATTAAACTTAACGTCGCGAAGACTGAAGCAGTACTATTTACCAGGAAAAATAAATTTAATACTCTTAACATAACCATTTATAATACTAACATTTCCTGGTCTAAAGAAGCAAAATACTTAGGTGTGATATTAGATAAGAATCTTAACTATTGCTCTCACATTAAATACCTTCGCAATAAATTTAATAACCAATTAAGAAATTTCTTTCCCTTAATAAGTAGAAACTCCTCACTAACAATTGAACTTAAAAAGCTAATCTACCTTTCTTACCTCAGACCCATTATAGCATATGCGAGTCCAGTTTTTGGGGCTCTACTTCTAAAACAAACATCACAATTCTCGAAAGACTGCAAAACAAAATTATCCGAATGATCACGGATTCGCCTTGGTTCTTCAGAAATGCGGATATACGACATGCCATCTCTATCCCCAGTTTTGTTAAATATGTTGAAAAACTAGCGATTAATTTTTATAATAATCTCTCCAACTCTAACAATCTTGTATTACAAGATCTTCAAAATTACAGCTATGATATTTCTCTCCCCAAAAACCGCAAAAGACCGCGATCTGTTTTATATATCAACAGTTAAATCACTATTTCCTCTTTCTGAAGGACCAATGCTTTCTTCTATACTGCAATGGATGACTGATTTTCATTACGGCGGTGCTCAGTTTTTTATTAACTTTTCTTTTTTACTACAGTATGCTTTCATTTTGTAATTTTAATTCCTATCCTTTTTTTTTAATCAGTTTATTTGTAATTTTTATTCAATTATCTACTTTTTCTATAAATTTAACATTTTTTCACACTGGCAATGGGCTTAGACCAATCGACAAGAACCCTATTTTTTCAAGGATGGAGGTTTATGGTCGCTGCGCGACCAATGCACTCCGAAAATCTACAACGAATGAAAACCTGAAGCACATATAAATTAAAAGGTGGAAAAACAGAACAGCATAATGTAAAATAACATGTAAATTTGTACAAAATATACATAAAAAGGAAGTTAAACATATTGTCCAAGAAATAAGTAAAATGGCAAAGAAATGAGTAAACCTAGAGCAAATTAACTATAACATCCTGATTATATCTTCATCAAGGAATGAGTACCGAATTCTAGGTTTATCTTTGGAATGGAAAGCATAAAATGTATAATTAACATCACTATTTCAAAGAATCTAAATACTAGAACTCAGATGGCGCTGCCATTGTTAATAGGGGCGCTGATATTCGCTTGTCTGGTTTGGATTGCAAATGTAAAACTGTACGAAAATAAGATATTTAAAATTTTTTTATACAATGATTTTTTAAAAATATTATCGGCAATTATTTTTAATTGCGAATTATTCGGATACATATAATATATGAACATTTAAACCTATTTTTTTTTATTATTATTATTATTAGTTTTGAAGAATGATTTCACACAAATAGTTTAAGTTTGCTCATTAAATAGTCTATGCTATATAAAAATGTAAGAGAACATTTTAAGTATCCTCTTTTTATTACTTGGCATTGTTATGATCTCTTTTTTTTCTATATATAATGATTGTTTCAGAATTTAAATGATACATCTCATTTCCTTGTTTAAATATTTGAAGTGAAAAAAAAAATTCATTTGTATACATGAGAACAAACATTTTAATTGATTTGTTAATATAATTTTTTTTTTATTTCAGTGTCTTTATTTCGATATTAAATTTCTATAAACAACGCTTTAAAATAAAAATTTATTACATAAAAATAAAAATTAAGCAATATTCTATGAAATGTGTTTGTCATGTGTAATGAAATGTAAATTTACTGCACATAATGATATCACCTGGTAGACTATGGAACAACCTAATTAACATGTTTCAATTCAAATTTACTTTGTCACTAGAAGACGTGAAGTGACACTCAAATAAACATTAGCAATGGAGTACAGACAACATGTTACAATGAATAAATTACATTCCTGTTATCAACCTTCAATAACGTCTCCAATTTAACCCTAGGCTCAGAATTTTTGTTCTGAGGCTCTTTACACGATAAGAACGAATTTACAGATAAGACATAAGAAGATCTTTCAAATGCTGTATTATATAAAATTTTGTTCTCTATTAAAAGTGGTAGATACAAACGAATGTTATATTTATTGTGCGTTCGTTAGGAATGTTTTCATATTCTACACATCTACACATCGATTACTCGGCAATCATTACCTCTACGATTAAACTATTTTGTTCATTAGCTGAATTCTTTCATTTATTTCCGTGTTTCATTTTCTACTCGCTGTAATTATTTTATTCGTTCCGCTGTTGCTCTTCTCTTTTTTTCGCTCATGGTTCACGTTTTCCTTTTTATTGCATTTATCATCAGCGCTTATTTCTTTAATTTGTTTGTTACCTTTGTTTATGGGATTATTTTATTTTATTTTTTATTTTATTCTCTTTGTATTTTTGACTCTTCTTTTGTAACTTTGACTTTCTGTCTTAATCGTAATGTTTTTGTTCTCTGATGTTAGAACTTTTATTCCTTCGCTTATTTATTTATTTTTCTAACAATTGGCAAAGTTCTCGATCACAAGTCACTGCTCTCCATTCGCCAAGAGGAGGAGTGGTCACTGCGCGACCAAGGCGCTCCATAAGTCACCAATAGAAAAAAAAAAAATTATTATAATTTTTTTTATTTCACTTTTATAATTTTTAGTTTTCTATTTTATTATCAATATTTCTGTCTTGGGTGCGCAGACGATCTACCTCCCCCTGGTGCACCTTGTAACACTTTTTAGTGTCTAAAAGATCTGCAACTTGGCGTTATGGTCAGATTAATGAACTCTGTTTCAGTATGTTTTGTTGTATTTGTTGTATTATTTTGTTGTTGTTGTATGTTTTTTTTTCGTTGTTCTTTTTTTTTTTGCTGCAACTGTTCATAATCTGCCATTAGAAATAAAAAAAATATTTCTTTCTTTTATTTTTTATTACTTTTATTTATTTATTTTTTTTTTACTTTTAAATTATTTACTTTTATATTTAAATGTATATATATATATATATATATATATATATATATATATATAAAACAGATAAAAAAAATTTGTTTATTGTTTCTTTTACTTTTCGGGCAAATTTTCTATTGTCTGCTTTGCTGCTGTTCCACGTACTGTATTTATCTTCTCATCTGATGAGCCGCCTGGTGGCCCAGTGGCTAGAGCCCTGGCATTTGATACTTCAGGTTCAAATCCTGCAGGTGGCATGGATGTTTTTTGAATGTTTCTGTAGGTCCCAGTCTGTTTAACCCTCTTGTGCACAAAATGACCGAAGAGCGAGAAACCAAACCTCATCTGATGTTTTCTCCAAGATAGCAGCCAGCGGCTACCGTGTAGCCAAGCTGCTTCGTTTTAAAGACAAGTCGTTGTCGCCTCTTTTCACTTATGTATCTAGAGGGGGAGGTCAATAAAGGAGCAGGTTATGCTTGGAAAGGTTCATTTCGAGTAGAGGTTATTAGAAGAAAGTTTTGTCTTTATTTTAAACTTTGCTCCAGTTTTTGGATGAAAATGTTGAATTGATGAATCTTTTTTACAGTTTTGTAATTATTACATGCGTCATTGTAACTAAGTATATCTTTTTCAGTTATTATTTGTTTAACTTCGTCAAATATTTTTCATTTTAAGGTAAGTCGTGTTTTTTATTTTTACTGCTGTGTTCCTTAATCCTTGCTTTTTTTTTAAATGTCCTTTCTGTAAAATACTTCGGCTCAAATGGTGCATATTAAACAACTGAAAAAGATTTCGTTGCTATCAACCTATGGTCATACTTTTCTCTCACACTCTCAATATAAATAAACATATATTATATATATATATGCCTACATACAAACACAACACGAACACAAAATCCAAAAGAGAACTAATAAGGGATTATGAGGAATAATTAGAAATACAATCGTTTTGTGCGAAGAAAGTAACTATCTATATTCGCTACACTCAAACTGTATATTTAAAAAAAAAAAAAAAAAAAAAAAACACCATAGCATTCACAAAAAACCTGAAGCACATATAAATCAAAAGGCGGAAAAACAGAACAGCATAATGTAAAATAACATGTAAATCTGTACAAAATATACTATAACAGGATGCTAAACATATTGTCCAAGAATGTATTGTACATATAATATATGAACATTATTTTGTTATTATTATAGCTATATTATCCGAGAGCAAATTCACTATAACATCCTGATTATAGCTTTATTAAGGAATGAGTACCGGATTATAGGCTAGGAATGGAAATTATAAAATATATGATTAACGTCACTATTTTAAAGAATCAAAATACGAGAACGCAGATGGCGCTGCTGTTGGGAATAGGGGCGCTGATACTCGGCTTGTCTGGTTTGGAATGCATAAGATATTTGAAAATTCTTGATGCTTACGTATTAACGGTACCTTGGCGACAGACTTGGTGGTTATTAAATGTCGCCAATCTTTATTATTTGGAATAAAGATATTTTGAAAGCGTTTTGATTTGAAATGAAGTGTTTCATATGAATTTTATTATTTGGAACAAAAAGTTTAAGTGTAGATTGGCGCCAACTCTGTAGCTGCGGTTGGCGCGTGTGCTCTTTATTGGCGCAACTGTCGCCAAGGTACCGTTAATACGTAAGTACCTTGCATCGTGCTCCGTTTCTGGCAAATCCCAAATACGCATTTTCGTATCACAACAATATGGCGTCGAAACTCAGCAAATCTACAGCCGTTAAGATTGCCGCCACTTAAAAAGCGCCAAATCTGCAGGGGTTACTGTATTGGCGCCATTGAAAAACCGCCATATCTGCAGGGGTTCCATTGGCGACACTTAAAAACGCCAAGTCTGTCGCCAAGGTACCGTTAGTACGTAAGGACCCGATGCAATTTTATTTTTCCAGGAGCGAAATATTTTACCAAAACAACGAAAATGTCCCAATTCCCATGACATGAAACTTTATTTTGGTGAACGTAAGTTTTGGAAATGCAATTTCAGTCAGTGTGCTCATCGTGTGGGATTCCGAAAAGACAACTGGTTTGAAGGAAGCAGAATTCCATTTCGTACAGCTTTGAGATTCATATACTGCTGGTGCGAGGAGTTGACGTCGATTAAATTTTGTGAAAAGCAACTTGATATATCGGATAAAACTGTTATAGATTGGAACAATTACATGCGTGAATTATGTGTCTTGGATATGGTGAATAAACCAAAAAAAAAGGTAGGTGGATCAGATTGCATTGTGGAAATTGATGAAAGTTTGTTTACTAAACGTAAAAGTCGTTGTGGTCGGCATTTTTAAATCGTTTTGATTTTAAATGAAGTGTTTTATATATTTTATTGTTTTGATTTTAAATGAAGTGTTTTATATATTTTATTGTTTTGCTTTTAAATGAAGTGTTTTATATATTTTATTGTTTTGATTTTAAATGAAGTGTTTTATATATTTTATTGTTTTGATTTTAAATGAAGTGTTTTATATATTTTATTGTTTTGAATAAAAATATGTTGAAAACGTTTTGATTGTTTTTTAAGTGGGGATTGGCGCTACTTAAAAACCGCCAAATCTGTAGCGGCGGTTGGCGCGTTTTCACTAATTGTCGCCAAGGTACCGTTAGTACGTAAGTACCGAAATATCTTTGTCATGTGTAATGAAATATACATTTTCTGCACATAATGTATCACCCGGTAGGCTACCCAATTAACATATTCCAATTCAAATTTAATTCGTCACTAGAATTGAATTGACAGTCAATTAAACATTAGCAATAGAGAACACACAACATGTTACAATTCACAACTTGTGCATCACTTTCAGTAACATATCCAAACATTTAAACTCTGGCTCAGAAATTGACTTTCTAAGCCTTTTAAAACAATATCAGCTGGCAAACTTTAAAAAGACATTTCTAAATGCTGCTTTATATAAAATTTTGTGCTATATAAAAAGTGGTAGACTAAACGAATGTTATATTTATTGTGTGTTCGTTAGGCGTCTTTTCTTATTCTACACTTCGTTTGTCACACTCGGCAGTCATTACCTCTACGATTTAACTATTTTGTTCATCAGCTGAATTCTTTCATTTACTTCCGCGTTTCATTTTCTGCTCGCTGTAATTATTTTATTCGTTCCGCTGTTGCTCTTCTCTTTTTTCGCGGCTGGTTCACGTTTTTCTTTTTATTGCATTTTGTTATTGTATTTATCATCAGCCCTAATTTCTTTAATTTGTTTGTTACTTTTGTTTATGGGATGATTTTATTTTATTTTTTACGTTATTCTCGTTGTATTTTTGATTCTTCTTTTGTAACTTTGACTTTCTGTCTAAATTGTAATGATTTTGTTCTCTGATGTTAGAACTTTTATTCCTTCTCTGATTTATTTAATTTTTCTAACAATTGGCAAAGGGCTCGACCACAAGTCACTGCTCACCATTCGCCAAGTGGAGGTGTGATCGCTGTCGCTGCAAAGAATTACATAAAATGCCAAAGAAATTTGGAAACCGACAGGAAATTAACTGTAACATCCTGAATACAGCTTTATCAAGGAATGATTATCGGACTATATGATTAAATAGTTTTACTTTTTTCGGCACAGTAGTATGTTCTAACATTACTAAATTATGGAGGAAATTCGCTTTTGATCACGACTTTTAAAAAATATTAATTTTATGTATATATATAAACCAGTATGCTGTTGCTAATTATAAACGTTACCTACCAACAAAAAACGTCCGCGCACCTCTCTAAACATACTAAATAAATAAATATGTTGTTTAGCACTCTCTATATGCTTTATTTTATTACCCCTATTTTATTTTTTATTTTTATTTTCTTTCTTACTGAACAAGCCATTTCTCTCATCATTTACCTCCAAAGGTAACCATCAAGTTAGAGGTATATGGAGGCTAACGCTGCCAAAAACTCTCAATAATGTCAAACTGTCTGTCTGTGTGCCAATTATAATACTAAGATCTTGGAAGTTCAACAAAATATGACCATTAGACAAATAACGAATGCCAACTGGCTCATGAGAAACATTGATATTCAAAGAGCTATCTCCCTGCTACTTCTAAATAAAGTAGTAGTTTAAAAAAACTAAAAAACACGCTTTTAGAGTTAATCAATCTACACAATTTTTTACTTTTTAGTTTGATTAACTCTAAAAGTGTGTTTTTTAGTTTTTTTAAACTATTAATTTATTTTTAACAAATTATGCACGTGGAGTTTTTTATCCATTAGGCAACAATACCCATAACGCAAAATGTTTTCTTCAGTTGTAAAAGTTCAGGACTGAGGCTCGAATCCCTGCTCGGCATTTCTTGTAGTGATTTGCTTACAGAAATGAGAAGACTCGATAGCGTTTGTAACAATGCATGTAAAGCATCTCGTATCTCGTATTTTTTAATTTTTTTAAACTATAATGTAGGAAATTTAGGAAAAACATCTCCTGCTTGAGAACAATTAAAACAGGAGATCGAAAAAGCTAAAGCTATCGGTGCAATAACGAGGTCGTTGACGATGCCCCAAAATAAAAAGGTTAAAGTTAAAATGAGAATTTTAAGATAAAAGTAAAATAAAACAAAAGGAATTAAGATTCAACAAAATAAATATACAAAATACGTAGGGTTTGATCAGTTGACTGACTCGCCAGTAGATGGCGCCATCAGTCCCAAAATCGAGCCCAAAGTATCAGTTACATACATACAAACAAACATACAGGTGAAACTAATAAAAGCGTATTAAATTAATAGTTTAAAAAAACACGCTTTTAGAGTTAATCTATCTAAAAAGTAAAAAATAATTGTTAACATTAGAATAAAATGACTGACGAGAAAATGAATGTCACTGTTCTAAAAGCGTGGGGTGCTCGATATCAATCGTTATAATTTTTCACTAGTTCATTCCGAAATGCAGAGTTAGTTTTAAAATGTCACACAAAGCACCCCACGCTTTTGGAACAGTGACATTCATTTTCTTGTCAGTCATTTTATTCTTATGTTAACAATTATTTTTTACTTTTTATATAGATTAACTCTAAAAGCGTGTTTTTTTAGTTTTTACTTTTTAGTTTGATTAACTCTAAAACCGTGTTTTTTTAGTTTTTTTAAACTATTAATTTATTTTTTACTTTTTAGTTTGATTAACTCTAAAAGCATGTTTTTTAGTGTTTTTAAACTAATATTTAAATTAACTATAGTTCTTACAATAATGTAATTGTGAGTAAAACAAAGGCTAAATGCGAATAGTCCGTTGTGCCATTGTCCCACGGATCTGATCGCTTAAAGTAGGGTAAAATCGAGCCCAAAGAGTCAGTTACAAACAAACAAACAAACAAACAAACATACATACATACAGGTGAAACTAATATAAAAGCGTATTAAAAAAAATCAACTGTTTTCTTTCTGAAAGATGCCTGCAAATGTTTCTTTGCAGCTTAAATAGTGTATATGAGGAGAAACAGATCTTTAGGGGAAAAAGTCAGTTACATACATACAAACATACAGGTGAAGCTAATAAAAGCGTATTAAAAAGTACTGGAAGAAACTTTCAGAAATTTTCTTCAATAATATTGACAACCACCAACATCTGGCCATTCAAGGGATCGAACACTATGAACCGCCCAGAAGACCTAGGAATGCTCTGCTCTAGCTTACCTCAATTCATTTGTAAAGTATCGGACTTTTTCAATTCTCACGATTTCCTTTAATCTCTGGGCATTGTCAATGCTTTCATTCTTTTATGTTTGTCACCACCGGAGATGAGGCACGTGAGCTCCAATAATCTTCAACATCATCATACTTTAATTGCTTTATAAAGGCTCAGAAGTCAACTTCTGGGATAGTAGTAAAATTATAAGTTAAACTGTTGGTATCATAAGCCTTAAAAAAAGTGAGGAAATGCTAATTTTCGTTTGCAAGTGATGAGTTTATTCATTCTTACAATGTGAAGATTAAATAATGTGCGAGAATGATATACGCGGTATTAAAGAAAGGAATTACCCTCGGTAGTTAGGGTTTTTTTTTTTTTTTTTCGTTCCACTGCAGCTGGCAAACACTTTGGTCTTGGATGCCTTAAGGCAAGCGCTGCACAGACGTACTCACTTTACATTACCCAGGGGGCGCGTGTAACTTCAAGGTACGGACGCGGAGTAACAATGCTCCCGCAACGCTCTACGATCCTATTCGGACCGGGACCTACGGTTTAAAGTGGATTCCGAATCACTACAAACATCCATGGCACCGCCGGGACTCGAACCCGAAACCTGTGGTACCGAGCGCCAGAGTTCTAGCCACTCGGCCATTCAGGCCCTCGGTAGTTAGGGTAACATGAGAGAAATTTCAAAGATTAATTACTACTGTGCCCAAAAAGTAAGACCAATTATTTTTTTTCTTTCAAAAACACTTTATTTATTCCTCTAAATTTATTTCATCGCCTTCAAAGTAATCCTTTCCGGACACAATGCACTTATGTCATTTTTTTTTTTTTTCTAATCCTCAATGCATGCTAAAATGTTATCGGCGGGGATGGCCTTCAAAGCGCCCGTCGATTCACGTTGAATCTCTTCGATCGACTCAAAACGAGAGAACAGCAAACAATTCCCCTGAGTAGTCTTTTGAGTTTAGGGAATAGCTAGAAGTGGCACGTTGCTAAATCAGGTGAATACGGTGGTTGTGGAACGATATGGGTTTCATTTTTTTCAAGTCACGAAGAATCAATGTAGTGTGAGCTGGCGCATTCAGTGTTTTTTGTACCAATCGAGATTCGACGTGCTTGAGGCCCAAAATGGAATGATCCTTTTGAAATTCCAACACCATCAGCTAATTGTAAATCGACGGTTTGCAAGCACCGAATATTTAATTTTTTTTTTTTTTTGGTTCGTCGGTTGAGGTGGAGGGTCGACCAGAGGGCTCTTCGTCTTCAATGCGTTCTCGACCTTCTTTGAACAATTTATACCACTTGCAAAAAAAATTTCCGATCTAGAAATGCTCACCGAATGCCTTCTGTAGCATTCTATACTGTTCCGAAAACAAAATTGAATGCAAGTTCTTTGCTCAATGAATACAGACACCTCTAAAATCGCAGGAATCAGTTTTAGCGTCTCACAAAGCCAAGCGTAACTCAAACACTCATGAATATTTTGACATCAAATTTCACACAGATGTCAAGGACAGTGCCAGCAACCTAAAAAAGAAAGAAATGGACTCTCCTTCTCCATTTGAAAAATCGATTATCTCTAAATCGAAGAAAAATAAACAATCCAAAACAATAGCCGATTGTATTTCTAAACGAAATAAACCCGATGAAGTAGTTGAAACTTCAAAACCCTATGATGCCCTCGAAGTAGAGGAAATAAACATTTTCTCAATTCCTTCTATTAGCTCACAGTCTCCTATATATGTCTTGTTCAAATTTTCAATCGTTCATAAAATACTTTTTATTCATTCCACTCGAGTTCAAATACATTTTTTTTTTTTTTTGAACTTGTAGTGGAGGGCACGGGATGTTAATACAGTTTTCTCAAATATTAATTCAGTAATTAAATTTAATTAATTAATTTGTGTTCTTTTTCAGATTTAAGTTGCAAGTATCTAATAATAGATGGCGCCAGATAAATTTAAAAAAATTAATGAAAATTAATTATAAAGGACTTTCTGCAATAGAGTGAAAAAAAAGTAGGAAATGACTTAAAAAAATTTTTTTTTTTTTTAATATTACTTGTTTTCTAATGTAGCTTGCAATACAGAGACAGTTCATCTTTATGCCGTAAACAAGGGCTGCTCATATGTGTAGAATGTCTCCGTATTTTCGATTCAGCGTTTTGGTGTTTTTAGAATAGTGTCATTCTAATTTTGCTAACCATTTGAATGTCGGCCCCTCTTGATCTTGAGGCCCTAAGCTGAAGCCTAGTTAGCCTATAGGAAAACTCGGCCCTGCCTACTCCCAACGCTCAAATCACTACAAACGTCCATGGCACCGTCGAGACTCGAACCCAAAAACCTATGGAACCGAGCGCCAGATCCGTATTGTAATTCTTCTTCTTATTCATTGGTGCAACAGCCCCATGGTGCGCCAAGGCCGTCTGCCTATTGGCAGATTTCGGAAAGAGAGATGTTTTCTCTTTATGGAGTAGCCCTACGCCCAACGCCCGGTTTAAAGTGGATGCGGAACCACTACTAACATCCATGGCATTGCCGGGACTCAAACCCGAAACTTATGGCACCGATCGCCAGTCACTCGGCCCCACTCTTATTAATTAAAATTGCTATTTCTTGCTCAGAAATCATAAAATATGCACTCTTATTAATAATCGCCATCATCATCAGAGACGCAGCAGCCCCATGGGCCGTCTGCCTATTGGCAACTTTCGAAACGAGAGATGTTTTCTTTCTGTGGGGTAGGGTTGTCGGCCCTACACCCAATAGTCATATTAGACCGGGATCTACTGTTAAGTGGATTCCGAACCACTACAAACATCCATGGCACAGCCGGGACTCGAATCCAAAACCCTGTGGAACCGAGCGCCAGAGCCGTATTGCAATTCTTCTTCTTATTCATTGGTGCAACAGCCCCATGGTGGTCCAAGGCCTTCTGCCTACTGGCAGATCTCGAAACAAAAGATGTTTTCTTTTTATGGAGTAGAGTTGTCAGCCCTACGCCTAACGCTCTACAGCCATACTAGGCCGGGACCTACAGTATAAAGTGGATTCCGAACCATTACAAATGCCCATAGCATAGTTGGGATCTGAACCATATATACTAGTATGTATATATATATATATACACATTAATAAAGCAACAGTGAAAACAAAAAAAAGTAAATAATTTTGCAGTTTAGGAATGATGTTTGTGAAAAGTCTGACTGGTCTCTGAGACGCTCTACGATCCTATGAGACCGGGACCTAAGGATTAAAGTGGATTGCGAATCACTACAAACTACGGCACCAGCGGGACTCGAACCCGAAACTTGTGCGAACCCAAACCTGTACCGAGAGCGAGAGTGCTAGACACTCGGCCATCAGGCTTGGTTCTACGGTTTAAAGGGGATTCCGAATCACTACAAACATCCATGGCACCGCCGGGACTCGAATCCGAAACCTGTGGCACCGAATTCCAAAAGTCACTCGGCCATTAGATCCCACTCTTATAAATGTATTTCATTAAAAATAAATAGATAGATAGATAGATATCGAAGCGAGATAAGCAATAATTCAATGACTGTCAAAATTCATCTGCAAAAAGATACGATTCCTAAAAGAGCATGACGTTAAAGAATTGCTTATAAGAACTCATCACCGACAGCGTCATTAAACAGGACGGCGACACCTTATAAATCTAAAATAAAATGGATTCACGCCAAGAACTGACACGAAGAATGAATCTTCATCAAGAGTGTTGAAATGCTCGCCAATTTGGCAACCCCAGTTCGGAGCCAAATGAGTGTGCCTCTGTTTATCATTCCGCATACAAGACTTGTGCGAAACGTGCGTGTCTCTGGACTCTGGGAAAAGAAACATTCTTTTTGTTTTTTGAAGGGAATGCTGGTGACCGTCTGATGCCACTCAATTAATGAGTTTATTTTTTTTTTTATCTTTTGAAGAGTTCGTCTGCTAGTGGATTCAATGTGGAGTTTTAAACGACTGACAGCTTGAGCTTTGAAGATTGAAGATTTTTATCTATTGGAAGAACCTCTGACAGGCCTACAAGGTATGGAATAGTTCTAAAACAATTCTTTAGTTCATGCTTTTAGGTTGAATGTGCAATAGAATAAGTTTATTGTGCATCATTTATTATTATCTATCACAAAGTCATTATATTGACATAGATGTTTATAAATTTTTAAGTATATACATTTCAAAAAAATATTTTTTTTTTTAATTTATCGTATATAAAATATATTGTATTTGATAACACTTGCTTTAAAATGTGTTGGAAATTTAATGAAAATTTTTATGATACGATAAGAAACGTAGGAGAAAATTGAAAGGAGATGTCACATAAATGTAAAAATGTTTATAGAATATCGATGGTTCTTGTGAAACTTGCTGTCAAACTACTGCGATATATATCTATATATATAAATTTTCGATGGTTTTTGTGTGTGTAACTTGCTGTTAAATTACTGCGAGTATATATATGGGCCTGTTGACCGAGTGGCCGGCGTTTGGTGCCACAGGTGTCTTGTTCGAGTTCCGGCGGTGCCATGGATGTTTTTAGTGGTTCGGAATCTACTTTAAACCATAGGTCCCTGTCTAATATGACTGTAGAGCGTTGGGCACACCATAAAAAAAAACATCTGTTTTGGAATCTATAATATAATTTGGAAAAGTATAATATAAAAAGCAAATATATTTGTCCCTTGCATTATATACATGTTTGACATTTTTTTTTGTTGTTGTTGATATGTAATATACAATCAAACTTGGTTTTTGTATAAAAAGAGAGATAGTATAAAAAAATATCTTTAAATTTAATTAGCTATTAAGTATATTGTTTTAAACACATTTTAAAAAGATTTATGCAGTAAATAAGAACCACATAGAAAGAAATCCCACTTATAAAATATGTCAATCAAAACCTCCACTATATAGTACTGCCTCGCATCTAATAACATTCGTGGTAATGGGATGATATTATTACATCAGGTGGGCTATCTGTTGGATTTTTTTTTTAATTTGCATGTTATTTTGAAAGCCATCTGTTTTTTTTTTGAATTATCTTTTTTGAATTAATTTTTATTCATAATTTGCATGGAATGAAATTTCTTTTATGTAGCGCACGAAAAACAAGTAATACAAAAAAAAAATTTAAAGTCAATTCCTACTTTTTTTTCACTCTATTGCAGAAAGTCCTTTATAAATAATTTTCGTTCATTTTTTTTTTAAGTTTATCTGGCGCCCTCTATTGGGGTAGATATATGCAACTTAGATCTAAAAAAAAAAAACTAAAATTATGAACAAATATTTGAAAAAACTGCATTCACATCCAGTGTCATCCTTTACAAGTTCAAAAAAATGTATTTGAACTGTAGTGGATGAATAAGAAATGTTTTATGAACGATTGAGTATTTGAACAAGGTATAGAGAGAGAGAGTGTGAGCTAATAGAAGGAATTGAAAAAAATCGCACATCACATAAACACAGGTTTGACTGTATGTTTTGCTATTTGGTTTGTTTTTGCAGTAACTAAGCACAAAAATGCTAAATGAAATGAATTTTATTAATTGATTTTTTTATACATTCATGCCAAAAAATATGTGGCCTAGTGGAACTTGCGCAGCTAGCGGCCAAGGGGAAAGGAGCATAGATTCAAATCAGCTGGCCGCTTTAACATAATCAGTTCTTTCAGAAACAAGAAGACTCGATGGCGATTGTGACAATTAGTGTAAAGGGGGGATTAGTTAAAGTGGATATCCATAGCATCGCCGGGATTTCAACCCGAAACGTGTGGTACCGAGCTCCAGAGCTCTAGTCACTCGACCATCAGGATCATTTTTAATATTTAGATGTGGGTAATATTTTTTTCACTTAATATTCTCGATTTCGACCAAAAATGGAATATGGTTTAAATATCAAGAAAATTCAACGGTTATAAATCAATAACAATGAAAATAAATAAAACCCAAATAAAAATTTCCTGAACGGAAATCATTTGCAGCTAATAACACTTATTCAAGTATAATGATAAAACAAATTGATAACTAATCTAATAACAATAATCGTTCTATTCCAGTTAGAATTAACTTTCGCCAATGGTTTGGTTTGTCGTCTACGATCATTTTTTGCACCCTTTGGGCTCATTAGACTGGGACCTACAGTTGAACGAGGATTCCAAACTACTCACAAACATCCATGCCGCCGCCAGGATTCGAACTTGAAGCCTGTGAAAATTTGGCAAAGACCAGAGCAAAGCCAATTAGCCATCAGATAGCTGTTCACAGATGATCATTACCGGGAAAGTTATTACATACAATAATTTCAAATGTTTTAAAAGTATTATTTTTATAACAATAAAGAGATTTCTACCTAATGGTATATTAATTATGAATTTGCTAATCTTGTTATTTATTTCATTATATATAACACCACTTCGAAGGGTCAATGTTATTTCTTGGGACGATAGATGATTTTAATAGGACTTCCAGGTGTAACTGCCTGCCTTTTATTACAGTCGTCGTCGAATCTACTGGTTTTGGCAGCTGTGTAATCCGTGTAACTGTGGTGTTGAAAATTAACAAGCGCACCAATTCAGATGTATTAGAACACAGCGGTATATTAAGGTTTTGGGTTGTCGCTCTACGGTCATCTTGTGCACATGATGGCTAAACAGACCGGGACTTGCAGTTTAGCGTGGATTCCGAAGAACTCACAAACATCCATGCCCCCACCAGGATTCGAACCTGGAGCCTGCGATACCAAAGGTTAGAGCACTAGCCAATTGGCCATTAGGCTGCGTATATTAAGGGAGAAAGATAATTTCGGTGGGGGTTTTATTTACCATAAACACAGCTTTAATTATCATCATTGGCGTAACAGTCCCATGATGAGCCATGATGTCCACCTGCCTACTGGCAGATTTCGAGAGAGGAAATGGATAGGGTGTCTTTTTACAGGATAGGGTTGTCAGACCTACTCCCAACAGTCATATTAACCGGGACCTACGATTTAAAGTGGATTCCAAACCACTACAGGCATCCATAGCCCCGCCGTGACTCGAACCCATAGGCCATGGAGCCCCAAACATAGCTTTAATTTTTAAAAATCAAAAATTGAAATTATGTAATATTAAAAGAAAAAATATTCGATGAAAAAATAAGTTTCATAATAACTATTCAAAACTTTTCTTTTCCAAACTATTCTGTCTGATTAGCACCTCGGGCAATTAATGGATTCCGCCTTTCATAACTTTTAATCCTGTCAAATGAATAGCGCAGGGGTGGTCAACCCAAATGATCGTGCGGCCCACTCTGGAAATGCACCCTAACTGCACGGGCCGCATATAAATTAGATATCCTCCTATTAGATTTGGACCTACTGCAGGCATTTTTTCAGGAGTGAATAACTGAACACACGAGTTATTATTATTGTGTTTTATGTATCTTACATGATACATACATAATATAATAATAAGGATACTAAACGTGCACTGTAAAGAAATACATAACACTCAAAATGAAATGTAAGAAATATATAAATATAAGCGAAATAAAATTTTTTTTTTTTTTTTTTTTTTTTTTTTTGGTTCTAACGCAGCTGGCAAGCACTTAGACAGCTTGGTCTTGGATGCCTTAAGGCAAGCGCTGCACAGACGTTACTCACTTTGCATTAGCCAGGGGGCGTGTCACTTGAAGATAAGCCACGGACGCGGAGTCACAATGCCCCCGCAACGCTCTACGATCCTGTTAAGACCGGGACCTACGGTTTAAATTGGATTCTGAACGACTACACACATCCATGGCATCGCCGTAAGTCGAACCCGAAACCTGTGGTACCGAGCGCCAGAGCGCTAGCCACTCGGCCATTCAGGTCCCTAAATATAAACGAGATAAAAAATGAAATCATTAAAAAGTATTTATTTGACTAGTGCGGTATTTGAGTCTGCATTCTTTGAACTAGCTCTTTCAAACCGATCTCCATTTGGGTAATTGCACATCGTAATGGATATTGTAGGTGAGCGTCCGTTATGTTTGAGCGTGTTTCGTGTTTTGTCCATTTCATTTTAGAATATATATTTAATTATTTCTAAATACTCAATAACTCATTTCTTTACTCATAAATAAAACGTGCAACATCTGTCTTGTATTCGTGGGAATACTATTTTAAAATCAATTTTTTCTCACTATTTCGGCAGTTCATTTTCGAATAGAGGGATGCGCACACAATGTATTTTTTTAAAACATTGGTTTTCGCTACTTTGGCCATGATGAAATAAATATATTTTGTATAAAAGTGATAAATCTCGCGGGCCGGAAAAATATTCAAGACAGGACGCGGATTGTCCACCCCTGGAATAGCGCTGATAAAAAACAAGTAATATATAAATATATAAAAAAAAAATTTTAAAAAAAATTTAAAGTCAATTCCTACTTTTTTTTTTACTATATTGCAAAAAGACCTTTACAAATAAAATTGAAATTTTCCTTTTACATCTGGCGCCATCTATTATTAGATAGATGCAACTTAAATCTAAAAAAAAAAATAAAGATATACCATAATTATATACCATATAATATTTATATTACCATATATCATATTATACGGTAACGTATAAAGCGAGTAGAAAAATATGCGGTAACATATAAAACGGTTTCTCTTTTCCGCAGTAATGCATAAAGAGAGTAGAAAAAATATTATAAAGTAACTTAAAAATCGTATTTTTTTTTTAAGTACAATAACGTATAAAGCGAGTAAAAAAATGTTATATGGTAAAGTATAAAGCGATTTTTTTTTCCTGTGAACTGTAATGTTTCAACGTATAACAAGTAATATACAAAAAAAAAAAAAAAAAAAATTAAAGTCAATTCCTACTTTTTTTCCCCCTACTACATTGTAGAAAGTCCTTTATAAATAATTTCCATTCATTTTTTGTAAGTTTATCTGGCGCCGTCTATGGATAGATATATGGGTAGTGCGACTTAAATCTGAAAAAAAAAATTAAAATTAATTAATTAAATTTAATTACTGAATTAATATTTGAAAAAAAAAACTGAATTAACATCCAGTGTCATCCACTACAAGTTCAAAAAAAAATGTATTTGAACTCGAGTGGATGAATAGAAAGTCTTTTATGAACGATTGAAAATGTGACCAAGATATATATATAGGGAGAGTGTCAACTAATAGAAGGAATTGAAAAAGTACAGTAAAATCGAATCCTTACTAGCAGAAACCCCATCCTTTTTTTGCAGACTAGTTGTCACTTTTCACCAGGCAGACGATAAAAATGTTTCTAAACATGAATTTATCAGTACATCCCTTGCCATAGCCCTTCCATGAAATTCAAATAGCAGCGGATTTAGATTTATTATTATCCTTTGCGGTTAGACCACGCGTAGGAAGTAATTCGACTGTCTTACAAAAGACAATGCAATTTGCGTCAGAAAATAACGGTGAATGAATAAATAACTGCTTAATCGTTTGCGTTGCAGTGTTTGAATCTGTTGTTGTTGTTGTTTTCTTTCTAATGCAGCTGGCAAACACAGACAGCTTGGTCTTGGATGCCTTAAGGCAAGTGCTGCACAGACGTACTCACTTCGCATGACCCAGGGGGCGCGTGTCACTTGAAGATAAGCCATGGACGCGGAGTCACAATGCCCCCGCAACGCTCTACGATCATATTACACCGGGACCTACTTTTTAAAGTGGATTCCGAACCACTACAAGCAATCATGGCACCGTCGGGACTTGAACCCGAAACCTGTGGAACCGAGCGCCAGAGCGCCAGTCACTCGGCCATTCAGGCCCCTGTTGTTGTTGAAGTATTCTTTTGGAGCTATTTGTAATCTGGAAGTTTCCATCTCCGATAGGACAGGGTAAATACAGTTGAAACAATAAAAAATGCCCATAATATAGTTACAAATATAAGAAAATTAACTTACAATCAAATAAAAAATAAATATAATAAAAGAAAAATTAAATTAAGTTAAATTAAAAGTTAAGAAAAAAACAGTAAAATAAAATTTAAAAAAATAACAATAAAAGAAAAAATAATAATTAAATATTAAATGAAAATTTTGTTCCGATGTTTTAAATCATAATTGGGAACTTAAGAGTACATTTCATGGATTGTTGGGCAGCGTGATAGCCAATTGGCTAGAGCTCTGGCTTTGTTATCACAGGCTTTAGGTTCGAATCCCGGCGGTGGCGTGGATGTTTGTGAGGGGTTCTGAAACCAGGTTGAATTGTAGGTCCCTGCCTAATTAGTCTAAGGTGAACCAGAAATGACCGTAGCGCTAGTCACTCAGCCATCAGGCTCTAAAGAGTAAATAGTAATGTTTGAAAATAACGCAAATTTTTCTGTAACGATTCTACTAATTTAGTTTGTGTCATTTCTTTATAAAGGTAAATAAACACTCATTTATGAAATCAAAACCACTAGTAAGAAACATTTTCCTAAAGTGCTTCTTGCAGAATGAAATTGAGAATAAATATAAACGAATCGATATAAAAGGATAGCTCAGAGGTGGCCAACCAAATGGCCACTTTGGAAATGCGTCCTAACTCCGCGGGCCGCATATAAGATTATTTATCTATTAGATTGAGACCCACTGTAGACATTTTTTGGGAGCGAAAAAGTGAAACAGAATGAGTTATTATTTTGGTATTTACTATTATTCTTACATATAAACATAGATAATATAATAATAAGGATACTAAACACACATTGTAAAGAAATATACAACACTAAAAATGAAATATAAAAAAAAAATTAATATAAGAGAAATAAAAAAAATGAAATCATTAAGAAATATTTACTGGACTATTGCGATATGTGTTTCTCCACTCTTTCACTTAGCTTTCACAAATCGGTCTCCATTTGGGTATTTGCACATCGTAATGGGTGTTGCAGGTTACCCTCAGTTATGTTTGAGCGTTTTTTGTGTTGGGTCCGTTTCATTTTAGAAAAAAAACGATTCGCAGGTGTCAGTTGAACGAAAAGCGCTTACAACTTTAACTAAGAGTCTGGTTTACTCTGCTATCAACAAACAACTGTGCGTTTCTAGGGATGATGGAAAGATAACTGAGGTCACTTATAGTGAAACATGGAACCTGTTATATAATATGTTGCAAGATGCGCTCGACTCATGAATTCGCAGTTAATAATTTAATTATTCTGCGAATTCATAACTGTAAACTCATGAATAAAACAGGCAATATATGCCCTATATTCGCAAGAATATTATTTTAAAATCAAAGTTAATTTTTTTTCATCCTTTCGACAATTCATTTTTGAATAGAGGGATGCACATACACATAATGTATTTTTTATTACATTGGTCTTCACTACTTTGGAGCGGCCTGGTGGCCAAGTGGCTAGCGCTCTGGTCTTTGGTATCCCAGGCTTCAGGTTCGAATCCTAGCGGTGGAATGGATGTTTGTGAGTTGTTCGGAATCCACGTTAAACTGTAGGTCCCGGTCTGTTTAGCCCAAAAGAGTGCATAAGATTACCGTAGAGCGACAAACCAAACCAAACCAAATCACTACTTTGGCCATTATAAAATGATTATATTTGTAAAAGTGTGGTAAATCTCACTGGCCAGAAAAACATTCGAGGCAGGCCGCGGATTGGCCATCCCTCTTCTAAACATTCATTTATGAAATCAAAACCACTTGTAACAAATAATTTCCTAAAATACTCCTGAATGACTAAAATACTTCTTGCAGAAAGAAATTGAAGAAAGTGAGAATAAATCTAACAGAATCGATAAAAAAGCAAAGCTGTTGAATATCATTTGCATTCCAAAAAAAAGTTATTTCTATGCAGTTACGGTTCAGGTGCAGCGTCGAAAAATCTAATCGACGAGAAGGATTTAAAGTAAGAGATTTCAGATCCCCCTACGCTCTACACTTAAATCTACTCCACCTTTCCTCTCCCCCGCGAAATAAAATCCTACTTTAAAAAAGAAAATTCCACGAAATAAATCATTGCCACCCTGAAGCTAAAAATTCAGTTGCAACTGTTTCGAAAAATAAGAAGAAAAAAAAATTCTAATTCACTTGGGAGTGTGGGAAATATTTTTTTTATTTTTTTTAATGCGTCAAGGCTAAATCTTCCCGACGTTTCATTTCGCTGCGACCGTGATCGGGGGAATCCGTGGCCTTAACCGTGACTGCAGCAGCACACGTGTGTTTTTGAGACGCCAGATAACGGACACTAACGAGCGCTGATGTCATCTGGCTGAATAACGTCAACCGTTCCTCTAGTTCACCGACTTTAATCTTTCTTTTCTTTTATTATTGTTGTTGTGATTTTTATTTTTTTCTGCAAGTAAGGGAAGGAAAGTCGGGTACATATATATAATTTTTTTTATGTTTTTTATTTCGCGTTAGTGTCATCAAATCATTGCCGACTTTTTCTAATCCAATTTTTCCATTGGTGTTGGAGTAGATAAATTGAATTTATAAATCAACTGGCTACAGTGCTGTAAAAAGGAAAAATGATAATGTTGTGGTTAATGGTCGAAAAAAAATCTTTAGCTTTTTTGTGTGTGTTTAGCGAGGGAGTCACATTTGATATAAATTGTTTGACAAGCGATTTAAAAAGGCATTGACCTTGGCAATGACATTAAAAATACCATTAAACATTTAACATAGCCATGGATGTATTAGATGCCTTAAAAATAACCCACTTTAGCATAACTAATTTCAGAAAATACACTGCTAAAGCTAAATATAAATAAAAAATGCACCAATTATACAAAGACAGATAATGAATGACTTGCGGCCTGAATGGCCGAGTGTGTAGCGCTCAGTTCGGAATCCACTTTAAAACCTTAGGTCCCGGTCTAATATTACTTTTGGGAGTAAGGCTGAACACTGATCTGGTGATCTAGGTGGCCAGGGCATTGAGCATATTTATATAAATAGTAGATTGATCTATCCGGTTTGGTTTGTCCCTCTACGATCAAAAAATCTACCACAAGCTTCAGCTTCGAATCCTGGCGGTGGCATGGATGTTTGTTGGTGGTTCTTCGAACTCCACGTTAAACTGTAGGTACCGGTTTAATTAGCCTATACACACAAAAGTGTGTATGTGTGCACAAAATGACCCTAGAGCAACAAACCAAATGATTGTGATTTTATCTTTTCCTTGCAAGTAAGGGGAGGAAATATATAAATTTTTTTAAATATATATATATATATATTTTTTTTTTTGTCATCAGATCATTGCCGACATCTTCTAATCCAATTTTTTCATTGGTGTTGGAGTAGATAAGTTGGATTTATAAATCAACTCGCTGTGAAAAGAGAAAATTATAATGTTGTGGTTAATGATTGAAAAAAGAATTTTTTTTTTCTTTATTTGTGTGTGTTTAGCGATGGAAGTCTCTTTTGAAATAAATTGCTTGTTAAGTGATTTAAAAAGGCATTGACCTTGGCAATGACCTTAAATATGCCATTAAAATTTAACATAACCATGGATGTTATTTTATGTCAGGGGTGGCCAACCCACGGCCCGCCTTGAATATCTTTCCGGCCCGTGAAATGTATCCCACTTTTACAAAATGTATTTATTTCAGAATGGCCGAAGGAGTGAAAACCGATGCAGTTAAAAAAAAAAAAAGTACATTGTGTGCATCCGTCTATTCAAAAATGAACTGTCGGCATTATGAGAAAAAATAAACTATGATTTTAAAATAGTATTCTTGCGAATATAGGACTGATAGTGCCTGTTTTATGGATGAGTTTACGGTTATGAGTTCGCAGAATAATTCAGTTATATTCTGTGAACTCATGAAGCGCCCGCATCGATTTGCGAAAGCTAATTGAAAGAGTGGAAAAGCACGTATAGCACTCGTAAAATAACTATTTTTAATTTTTTTAATTTCATATATATTTATGTATTTTTTAGTGATTTCATTTTGAGTGTTATATATGTCTTTACAATGGGCACTTTGTTTCATCATGCTATAATTTTGATCGCGTTTACTATTATTCTTACTTGTAAACAAATAATAATAACTCATTATGTTTCCATTTTTCACTCCAAAACTATCTGTAGTGGGTCTAAATCTAATAGGGGGATATATAATTTTATAAGTGGCCTGCCGAGTAATGATGCATTTACAAAGTGGTCTGCTAGATCATTTGGGTTGGCCACCCCTGCGTTATGTATTATATGCCTTAAAAAAAGACAGAGAATATCTCACTTTAGCATAATTATTTTCAGAATATACATTGTAAGATAAAATAAATGCAACAATTATGCAAAGGGAGATAATGAATGACTTGGGACCTGAATGTCCGAGTGTCTAGAGATCTGGCGCTCGGTGCCACAGGTTTCGGGTTCGAGTCCCGGCTGTGCCATGGATGTTTGTAGTGGGGCGGAATCCACTTTAAGCCGTAGGTCCCGGTCTCCTATGACTGTAAGAGCGTCACGGAGCAGAAGTCAGACTTTTACCTACGGATGCTCCATCAGAACAGAAGTTGCCCCCCTTCCCTCCATCCATGAATAGACTACTCGCGGGAGGATATACTTACTAAGGGTATGCCAACAACAGCAACACATCATTGCCTAGAGCTTAGTTGCCCCTGTACAGTTTGCGAATGATATGGGTGAGAAGAAGTCTGATTGGGCACTGTGATGCTCTTACAGTTATATGAGACCGGGACGTATGTCTTAAAGTAAATTCCGAACCATTACAAACATCCATGGCACCGCCGGAACTCGAACCCGAAACCTGAATATGACTGTAGAGGTCCCGGCCTAATAGAGCGTTGTCTTGAGGTTTAGTCAGTCTTCAGACCTCTTCGGTCATACAGGTGATTAGGTACATACAGAGGTAGGTACATTCTTGGGGCCTGAATGGTCAAGCACCAGAGCACTAGACGCTCTACCATTCAGGCCCCAAGAATCACCCTGTATGTACTGTGGGCACGAAACATAAAACTCTTCTTGACATAGAGAAAAAGCAATTATAACTTAGTTATATATAAAAATAAAAAACCTCAATAAAACTGCATTACGAAATGTAACTAAACTTTCTAATTGAATCATGCGTTTTAGATATAAAGTTGATATAATAGCGCATGTAACAGAATATTGTGGATTTAAAAATCCCTCGGGTAAAGAAAAAAAGAAAATCCCAAGCCACTGCTAAGAAAAAATATTGACTTTTTCGAAACCCATATCGTTCCACAACCACCGTATTCACACTGTGCGATTTATGACCCTAAACTCAAAAGATTTCTCAGGGGACGCCGCTTTGAGTCGATTGAAGAGATTCAACGTGAATCGCCGCTGATGACTTTTCAGCATGCATTGAGGATTGGGAAAAAAAAGTTGCCATAAGTGCATTGTGTCCGGAGGGGATTACTTTGGAGGCGTTGAAATAAATTTGAAAGAATAAATAATTGGTGTTACATTTTGGGCGCAATAGTATGTTTCTAAAATTACGACTTAAATCATGCGTTTTAATTATAACGTTCATATAATAGCGCTTGTAACTGAATACTGTGGATTTAAAAAACTCCCTCGCGGAAAAAAGAGAGAAAATATTGACTTTTTACCCCTTGCAAAGAAGACTTACTCCTTCCTTTTGTGCATTTAGGAGATTTGGTTTGTCGCTCTACGGTCATCTTGTGCACACATTGGGCTAAACTGACCGGGACCTACAGTTTAACGTGGATTCCGAACCACTCACAAACATCCAGGCCACCGCCGGGATTCGAACCTGAAGCCTGGGATACCAAAGGCCAGAGCGCTAGCCACCAGGCCGCTGTGCATTTGGGAGGAGATTATTCATTGATTATAAAAAAAGAAAAGAGAAAGCAATTATAACTTAATTCTATAAAAAAAAGAACCCAGAAAAAAACTGCAGTATGAAATGTTTCTAAAATTACAAATTGAATCATGTGTTTCAGATAAAAAGTCGATGGCGTATAACAGAATACTGTGGATTTAAACCTCCCTTATTAAAAAAAAAAAGAAAAGAAATAAGATTCCAAATCTCTTGCTAAGAAAAAACATTGACCTTACCCCTCTTACAAGGAAGACTTCTTTGACAATCCCTCCCTTTGGAAAACAGATTATTCATTGATTTTTATTTCGGAACACAAATGCGGGAAAATGTTTGCTGATGAAGTCATTTTTTTTTTCCCATTTCGCGAAAGATGGATATATCTGTAAAATGAGAGCCCGACACAATAACTCCATTGTTTGTGGGACTGCATTGGATGGTTCTTTAAGAACCTTGCAATCAATGGAATCTTTTAAATGGGTTGCCATGGCAACTTGAGCCACAGGCGGTATGAATTGTTGCAGATTTATGGAGGTAATCAATTGATGTGGGATTTATTAGGACGAAGGAGCAGGTGAAGCGAAAAAATCCTCGCAGAAATTCTCGCAATTCCTCACTGCTGAATTAATTGCGAGTAGTTTTCTTTCTGTTTTGGATATTTAATAAGAACTTTAAAAAATATATATATATATTTTTTTTATTACACTTTCATTAAGTCTTATCGTTTTTCTGTTTTAATGAAGTTGGTTTTGAAAAATTTGTGTGATTTTTGATTGGAGTAATTTTTTTTCTCTGGTGTTCGAAATGGAATAATCAAATACTGTAGTTTTGGTACAATACGAGTTTTTAACTGTTCGAATGGTACCGTTTGCACTTTTTTGTACTGTTTTATTTTTCGGTATATAAAAACAAATTCCATCACATGCAAATTATCTTTGGCTATCGGTACCACAGATTTCGGATTCGAATCTCGGAGGGGCCATGGTTTGATTTGTTGCTCTATGATCATATTGGGCTAACAAGACCAGGACCTATGGTTTAAAATTGATTCCGAGCCACTCACAAAAATCCATGCCACCGCCAGGCTTCGAACCTGGAGCCGGTGGTACCAAAGGCCACAGTGCTAACCAATTGGCCTTCAGGCCTCGGGTGGTCTCAGGGAGGTTTCTAGTGGTTCGGAATCCATTTTAAACAGTAGGTCTCGATATAATAGGACTAAATCAAACTAACTTAAATTCTTTTTTCTGTTCGGTTAAATTTCTCGTGTTCCACATATGTATATCGTTAACAGCCCACCGACGGGTGATGAAGGGATAACTTTGACACTTATACACGCGCCCTAAGTAAACATAGGATTCATCGTTTTTTAAAGCAGTGATTAAAACAGAGCCAGCAGCGGACTTGAACCAGAAACCTCCTGCACCCTGGTTGCACATCTAACCCCTGACCAACAAAGAGAGTAGCTGCATGTATTGGAAAGTTTTGTTCCAAATAGCAGTTGCACAGCAGATTAAAATTATCGTACCAAAAGTGACCTCTGGCTTTTGGTACCACATGCTTCAAGTTCGAATCCTGCCGGAGGCAGGGATGTTTGTCAGTGGTTCGGAAATCCACGTTGAGCTGTAGGTCCCGGTCTAATAAGCTCAATGTGTGCATAAAATGATCTTAGAAGTGGCTAACCAAACCAAACCTACCAAAGTAACATTCCCTATTACAAAGCAAAATCTCCGCTCCTTATGGGCCAGCATTGACTTATAATATAAGTGTCACTATCCAAAATAACAATATAAAAATTAAAAAAAATTAAGTCAGTTCCTACTTTTTTTTTCACTCTATTGCAGAAAAGTCCTTTATAAATAATTTTCATTCATTTTTTTAAGTTTATCTGGCACCATCTATGGGTAGACATACGCAACTTAAATCTAAACAAAAAGTAAAATGAATTAATTAAATTTAATGACTGAATTAATATTTGAAAGAACTGTATCAACATCCAGTGTCATTTCTTGCGGTGGATGTCATTGAAAAAAAAAGGATTTGAACTCGAGTGGATGAATAAAAAGTGTTTCATGAACGATTGAAAATGTGAAAAAGATATATATAGGGAGATTGTGAGCTAATAGAAGGAACTGAAAAAATTGAAATTTGAAAAAGTTAAAATTGAAAAGTGATATCGTAACCAACCAATCAACCCATAAACAACTGATTTCTCCTGAATCCAAACAGTTTAAATAAATACAAACAATGCGGAATCGTTCTCAGGTCTTTTTAAACCAGAGCATAAAAGCCTTGCTTCCGAAACAACAACTCTTGTTGAATGTCAACAAGAAACAACAATCTTGTTGAACTCTTGTTGACATTTCTCGACTCCTGTAATCCGAGAAACCATTCTCGTGAATGACAGCTTCACAATATTGTGATTATATACTTCGACACCAGAGGTAGGGAGTCAATTCCGACTCCAATTCCTGACTAATTTCCGTAACTCGATGTGCTATGATATTTACTAATGAAATTAAGAGAATATGAGAAATCTATTCAACGACTTTTATTGAAATCCTAGATATATAGGCGGCCTGATAGCCAATTGGCTAGAGCTCTGGCCTTTGGTACCACAGGCTTCTTCGGGTTCGAATCCTGGTGGTAGCATGGATTTTTGTTAGTAGTTACATTAGAGGCTTGATGGACAAGTGGCTAGCGCTCTGGCGCTCGATACCACAGGTATCAGGTTTGAATCCTGGCGGTACCATGGATGTCTGTAGTGGTTCGAAATGCACTTTAAGCCGTAAGTCCCGGTGTCATATGATAGTAGAGCGTCACAGAGTCCAATCAGGCTTCTTCTCACCCACATCATTCCCAAACTGTAAAGGAGCAACTGAGCTCTAGGCACAGTGATGTGATGTAGTGTAATAGTAGTAGTAGTTACGTTAAACTGCTAACTATTAAACTGAATCCCCGTTAAACTGTAGATCCGGGTCTAAATAGCCAAAAGTGTGCCCTAAATGACTGTAGAACGACAAACCAAACCAATCAAAGTTTGTTCCTTTATTGAAATGATCACAAAATCGCCAGCATATGCGCATAAATGTCACTATCCAAAATAAAAAAACTAAATCAATAAATATTGAGGATTCTAATTATCAGTCTGAATAGTAAAGTGATATCTTAACCAACCAACCAATCCATCCATAAACGAACGATTTCCCCTCAATCCAAACAGTTTAAATAAATACAAATACTGTAGAATCGTTCTCTAGAGTCTTTTAAACCCGAGTTAGAACACATCATAAAAGCCCTGCTTCCGAAACAACAACTCTTGTTGAACAAACCATCAACGTTTCTCTGCTCCTGTAATCCGAGAAACCATTCTCGTGAATGACTCCTTCACCGAACAGCCCAACAATTGTCTGAGCTACTCCCTCTTCACTGAAGGCCGTTTATTATTCATCAGACAAAGGACTTTCTTTTGCGGAGTGTAGGCCTTCTGGAAAGAGTCCTCAGTTCTATTGGATTCGTCATTTCCGCAACGGAGCTCTGGAGTCTATCCTTGGGGGTGCTATTTTGTGAATGATAAGTCTTGGAAAGGGGTGACTACTAGGTAATCGCATTATCCTCCGATTCTTTTATTTCAGTTTGGTTTATCGTTTTACGGTCATCTTGTACACACTTTAGCTAAATAGACTGCGACCTACAGTTTAACGGGGGACTCTGAACCACCAACAAACATCTATGCCACCGCCAGGATTCGAACCTGAATCCTGTGGTACTAACCGCCAGAGCGCTAGCCACTGGGCCATGAGGCCGCCTATTATCTCGGGGGAACATAGTGTGCTGTATTGGTTAGAATTCTACGTGATATAACTTCGTAAAAAATGTAAAAGGGAAAAAAATACTCACGCACAATTTTGTATTTATAGACTTTGACACCAAAGATCGATTCAACAATTTCCACTCCGGTTTGGTTTTGTCACCACAGTCGAAAGTTGGTACCACAGGCTTTAGGTTCGAATCCTGTGGTGACATGGATGTTTGTGAGTGGTTCGGAATCCACGGTAAACTGTAGGTCCCGGTCTGTTTACCCCTCATGTGCACAAGATGACTGAAGAGCGACAAACCAAATCAAACAAAGTTAGTTTCTTAAAATTATCTCAAGATCATCAGCATATGCGCATAGGTGTCATTATCTGAAATAAAAAATTAAACCAATAAATATTAAGGATTCGTATTATCAATCTGAATAGAAAAAATTGATATTGTAACCTACCAATAAATCCATAAACGGTTTCCATAACCATAATCCATAGATAAATCCATAAACCTTCTGTAAAGAGTCCTCCGTTCTGACGGATTCGTCATTTCCGCACCGGAGAACGGGGCTCTGGAGTCTATCCTTGGGGTGCTGTTTCGTGAATGGCAAGTCTCGAAGGGGTGGACGACTAGGCAGTCCATTATCCTCCGATTCTTTTATTTCGGTTTGCTTCGATTTGTCGTTCTACGGTCATTTTGTGCACACTTTAGGCTCATTAGTCCCGGGACCTACAGTTTAACGCGGATTCCGAACCCCTCACAAACATCCATGCCGCCGCCAGCATTCGAACCTCAAACCTGTGGTTTCGACTCCATAACTCTATGAGCTATGATCTTTAGTAAATGATTTAAAAGAATGTGTGAAATGTATTCAATGAACTCTATTGAACTTCTTTATCTATAAAACAGCCTGATGGCCAAATGGCCGTTGGTACCACAGGCTTGAGGTCCGAATCCTGGCGGCGGCATGGATGTTTGTGAGGGGTTCGGAATCCGCGTTAAACTGTAGGTCCCGGTATAATGAGCCTTAATTGTGCACATGATGACCGTAGTGCGACAAACCAAACTAAATCATCATTTTTGAAATTAAAACAGAACCTGAGTCCTCCTGCACCCTAATTGCACATCTAACTCCTCAGCAACGAATAGAGCAGATAGGTGAACATAAATAGACGAGTGTCTAGCGCTCTGACTCTCAGGTACCGCATATTTCGGGTTTGAGTCCCATCGGGGCTCTGGATGTTCATAATGGTTTTGAATACTCTTTAAACCGTAGGTCCCGGCCTAATAAGGCCGTAGAGCGTTGCAAGGGCATTGTTACTCCGCGTCTGTAGCTTATCTTCAAGCTACACGACTTCTCCACCCCCTTGGTAGTGCAAGTGGGTAACGTCGGTGCAGCCCTTACAGGGCATAAAAGATAACTGTCTAAGTATTTGCCAGCTCCATTAGAAAAAAAACTAAATTAAGAGAGAGAATTTAAAGGAAAAAACACACATGCAAAAATTTCTAATTTCATACTTCGACTCCAGAGGTAGGGAGTCGTTTCCGACTCCGGAATTTTTTATACAGACTCCCCATTCTTTTCTAATGGATGTAAAAAAAATGTGTGAAATATATTCAATGACTTCTATTGAACTCCTATATATATATATATATCTTTCTAATGGAGCTGGCAAACACTTAGACAGCTTGGTCTTGGATGCCTTAAGGCAAGCGCTGCACAGATGTTACTCACTTTGCATTACCCAGGGGGCGCGTGTACTTGAAGATAAGCAACGGACGCGGAGTCACAATGTCCCCGCAACGCTCTACGATCCTATTAGACCGGGACCTACACTTTAAAGTGGATTCCGAACCACTACAAACAGCCATGACACCGCCGGGACTCTAACCCGAAACCTATGGTACCGAGCGCCAGAGCGCTAGCCACTCGGCCATTCAGGCCCCCCTATATATATATTATATATATATATAAAAACAGTTTTTTTCATACTCGTTTTTTTCAAAGTATTTGTTACAGCTTTAAAGGTGTGATATGTGCATTTACTTAAAAGACATTGTTGTACTGTCCATTTTTTAGTTTGAATTTAATTTGTAATTTACTAATTATTAGTGAATTCCTATTATTTATTATACTGACTCGGTTTGCTGCTAAAACTGTCGGTGTCTTTGCTGCTGGTTGTATTGCTGTCGAATACATTTGAATTTTTCTTCTTCGTTAGCGCAATATCTCTATGGTGGCCAAGGCCGCCTGCCTAATGGAAGATTTCGAGACATGAGGTTTCTTTTTACGGGTAGGAATGTCAGCCCTACGCCTAACGCGTCATGTTATGTATGTAGATTTTAGCCGCTTGCAAAAGATGCATCCCGGCCGAAACCCCAATTTTTGTAGGGTTTACACCGGTTTCAACAGATGCATCCCGGCCGAACCTACAGTTTTGTTAGACTTCTCTACCAGTCTAACCAAAGCTGAACTTTTCAAGTTTGTGTCTAGGGGTGTATTTCAAAACACATCAACGAAACGTTGTTTTTCTCTCAACAACAACATTTAATTAAGCACAGTTATATGTACAGCGATATTTACATTAACAATTAATTAACGGACATCACCGTCCATTCTCTCGCTGCTTGACGCAGCCTCCCATCCGTTCTTTCTCGTGTCACCTAGCGTTTTTCTTCTCCTTCATCTACGGGGTCCTGTACCCTTCTCGTGGGGTCAGAGTTCAAAGTTCAATACTCCCCCGCGTTATAAACAGGCTCTGTCAAAGACGAGCAACCATGAAGTGTCGCTATCTGGTGATTACCGCAGAAACAAATACTACATGTACATATCTACAGTGTATGTATTATGTATAATATATATATATCTACAGTCATACTCACAGGAAAATGGTCAATACGACCCTGTCCTCTAAGTAATTAAAAAATTGTATGCCTCTGAGGTTTGTAGACAAGAAATTACGATATTTAAAACACTGCTTCCACTCGAGGCACTTAAAGACGAGCGTAATGTAAACATCCATTATCTAATTTGTTTATTGAACGAACAAGCCTCATTTATCATGATCAGTTCAGAATCAACGGCGCTCTTTTCATGTGATGATGGACGGCGACCGAGATGATGCCTCTCTGACTGGATGGCCTTGTTTCTCCCAAGGCTGATGCGATTTTAATTCGTCTTCTTCGTAAATTGAACGATCTCTCGTGATTTCGTAATGACGGGGGAAATTTATGAATGGGAACAAAATATTTTAAGTATAGTGGTGGATCTCTCTCTTTATCCGTGATTCGAAAAGTTCGTTAACGTCGATCTTGAAGAGTGCTTTGGAATAGCTACCGAACATTCGTGTATCGCGTGCATAGAGTAGTAATAAAATAGAGCGATCATTAGGGTTGCCAATTTGAGACCCACATAGTCATGTTATAGCTTGGCGATTTTTACCAATAAACTTTACTGTTGGCCATTACTATTTCATTCTATTATCATCGTCGTCAGTAGCACGACAGCCCAGAGTGGGCCGAGGCTTTCATTTGAAGAGATTTCCATGCATTCCTCTGGGTGACAAGGGTCCTCCAATTCTTAACGTCCAGTACAGCAAAATCTTTTTCAACTGCGTCTATCCATCGCAACTTGGGTCGTCCTCTTCTTCTTTGTCCCTGTGGCATTGCCAAAACGAGCCTTTTTATACGATTTAAATCATTCATTCTAAAATCATGAGCAGCCTAGTTTAATACATTTTACAATATCTGGGTCTTTATAGCATTTATAAATTTCTGTGTTGTGCCGTCTTCTCCAACAATCACTTTCCCTAACACCTCCAAGAACAGCCCTTAAAATCTTCCGCTCAAATATGCCCAAATAGGCATCATCCGATCTTGCCAAAGTCTTTCCATAGACCAAAATAGGTCTAAAAAGGATTTTATAGAACAAGAATTTAGTTTTTCTGCTAATGATCTATGATTTAAACAGCAAATCAGTAAACAGAGTCCTTGAAAAAGAAATTCTTGAAAAGAAAAGAAATATTTCAGAAGGAACAAATTGTAAACAGATTTCTTAACCCAAAAAAGGCCTTATTGGCAGACACAATTTCGTTTTTTATTTCATGTAAGATATTATTTTGATAATTATTTTCTGATCCTAAGCATTCAAAACTACAGATTCAAAAGTGTAAGTGCCTAAGATAATATTGGATGTGTCCTGACACATATTTCTAGAGAAAATCATACATTTCGTTTTCTCCTGGTTTATGTCCAGATGCAAAGCCCGTGCAGCCAATAGTTCATTCTATAGTTAATATATGCACTCAAGGGCCAAAACATTATGACCCCCTGTCAATAACGAGTTGGCCCACCTTTGGCGCGCAACACAACTTCAACCGGCCTTGGCATGGATGCCACAAGTCCTTGGTAGATTATACCAGAAGTCTAAGCAACGGGCATGCAAATCCGAGATGGTCCGCAATGATGTTCAGATACCCTGTAGCATTAATGGTCTGCTCTACCACAACCATGGGTCCCAGCGACGCCCAAGAGAACGTCCCCCAAAGCATAATACCGCCACCACCGGCCTGTGTATGACCTACTGTACATTGAGAGAGCAACTGTTCGCCTGGAAGACGGCGTATCCTGACACGGCCATCGGCGTGATGAAATGAAACGAATGACAAACCGTGATTCATCTGACCAGGCAACTCTCTCCCACTCATCCATGGACCAGTCACGATGTTCCAGGCCCAGCACTGGCGCAGTTGGCGATGACGCTTGGTCAGCAAAGGCACACGAGTGGGACGTTTGCTGCGTAGCCCCATATCCAACAGTGTCCGCTGAACAGTGTGCTCCGATACTATTCTACTTGGCCGTGCATTGTATTGGGCTGTCAGCTGAGCCACTGCCTGGCTCCGATTTTGCTTCACCATGCGAGACAGTCTTCGACGACCTTTTTCTTTGATAGCGTGTGGACGTCCAACACCATGTCGTCTACTGCTGATTTCACCGTCATTCATCCACTTTGCATAAGTACCAACAACTGTAGATCGCGAACAACCCACGAGTCGTGCAGTTTCGGAAATACTTGTTCCGAGCCATTACAATCTGCCCTCTCTCAAAGCTGCTTAGATCCGCAGCCTTTCCCATCACACACAGAAGTAAGTGAAAGAATGATTCTTCAGACTCTCTAGCAGCAGTTAAATACCACTTCCACCTGATCATGTGCCTTCCACGTCATCCAGGTGAGTTCATTGCAAAATGTAGGGGTGGTCATAATGTTTTGGCTCTTGAGTGTATATATATTTACTTATTAATGTAATTTTACGTAAATTTGTAGTGTTATCGGATGTGTCGCTGTATTGTAACTGGGTGTTGTTGGATTGAAATTTGAGACACAGATTGTAGAACTCAGTTTTATTTGCACACGCACAAATACCACACACATTCAATTAAAGAGACATGCAATATTTAATACATTTAAAGACGGATAAGTCTAGATTCAGAGAAGGATTCCACTTCTAAGCCATAACCCCGATACTCAGGTAGGCGTAAAATGCGCGAATGTTACTTTCTCTCTGGTGTCGGTAGGCCAATTAATACGCTGTGTTGCGTTAAATATATTTCCTATCGGGATGAGATAAACTAAACGTTTCTTAACAGAAGCGCGTGGTTGTCTGTACTTTCTCAAGGGTGAGAGTCTCGAGGCCTGCTGACAATTTCTCCTGAACATCACAGTGGGTGTCCTTGTCAGTGTGTAGGCGGTAGCACGGTTTATGTTGGGCAATCTTTACTGTTGGACATTACTACCGCATTCTATACTTAATGCATATATGTGGGATTTATTTGTCTGGTAATCACCAGATAGCGACACCTTACGGTCGCTTGTCTTTGACAGAGCTGTTTACAACGTGGGGGTGTATTGAACTTTGGACTCTGACCCCACGAGAAGGGGCAAGATCCCCGTAGATGAAGAAAGAGGAGGAGAAGGCTAGCAGGAACGGATGGGAGTCTGCGTCAAGCAGCGAGAGAATGGACGGTGCTGTCCCTTTAATTAATTGTTAATGTAAATACCATTGTAAAATATCGTAGCAATAAATAGCTTCATTTAAAGTAACGTCCCGTTACTGCGTTTTGCATGTCAAACACCCTAGACACGCAGTGCAAAAGTACAGCCACTGGTAGAGAAGTCTAACAAAACTGTAGGTTCGGCCGGGAGGCATCATTTGAAACCGGTATAACCCTACAGAAATTGGGGTTTCGGCCGGAATGCATCTTTTGATATCGGCGTAAATCTACATATACACTGAAGTGACAAAAGTCATGGGATACCTCTTAATATCGTGTCGGCCCTCCTTTCGCCCGGCGAAGTGCAGCAACTCGACGTGGCATGGACTCAACAAGTCGTTGGAAGTCTTCTGCAGGAATATTGAGCCATGCTGTCTGGATAGACGTCCATAATTGTGAAAGCGTTGATGGTGCAGGATTTTGGGCACGAACAGACCTCTCGATGATGTCCCATAAATGCTCGATGGGATTCATGTAGGGCGATCTAGGTGGCCAGATCATTCGTTGGAATTGTCCAGAATGTTCTTCAAACCAATCGCGAACAGTTGTGGCCCGGTGACATGGCGCATTGTCATCCATAAAAATCCCATCGTTGTTTGGGTACATGAAGTCCATGAATGGCTGCAAGTGATCTCCAAGTAGCTGAACATAAGCATTTCCAGTCAATGTTCGGTCCAGTCGCACCAGAGGACCAAGTCCATGCCATGAAAAAACAGTCCACACCATTACGGAGCTACCACCAGCTTGAACAGTGCCTTGCTGACAGTTTGGGTCCATGGCTTCGTGGGGTCTGCGCCACCCTCGAACCCTACCATCAGCTCTTACCAACTGAAATCGTGACTCATCGGACCAGGTCACGGTTTTCCATTCATCTAGGGACCAACCGATATGCTCACGTGCCCACGAGAGTCGCTGCAAGCGATGTCGTTCTGTCAGTAAAGGCACTCAAGTCGGTCTTCTGCTGGAATAGCCCAAGAAAGCCAAATTTCTCCGCACAGTTCTAACAGACAAGTCCCTTGTACGTCCCACATTGATTTCTGCGGTTATTTGACGCAGTGTTGCTTGTCTGTTAGAATTTACGACTCTTTGCAGACTTCGCCGGTCTCGGTCGTTAAGTGCAGGCGGTCGACCACTGCGCTGTCCACGGTGGGATGTTATGCCTGAAATTTCATACTCTCGGCACACTCTTGCCACAGTGGATCTGGGAATGTTGAATTCCCTAACGATTTCCGAAATGGCATGACCCATGCGTCTAGCTCCAACTAACATTCCGCGTTCAAAGTCTGTTAATTCCCGTCGTGCGGTCATCATCACGTCAAAACCTCTTCACATGAATAACTTGAACAGAAATGAAAGCTCTTCGAAAGCACTGCGCCTTTATACCTGTTCTACGCGATGCTACTGCCATCTGAAAATTTGCATATCGCTATCCCATGACTTTTGTCACTTCAGTGTATATATACATCTTTTTTTTACTTATTAATGTAATTCTATGTGAGTTTGTAGTGTTGTCCGTTGTGCCGTAATTTGGTTACTTGGGGTGCAGGTTGGAAAACTCGCATCTTTATTGACACGCGCAAGCATCACACATATACAATTAGAGACATACAATATGTAACACATTTAAAGACAGATATTGATAGATTAGCGGAAGGATTCCACTTCTAGGCTGAAAACCCGATACTTAGTTTTGCGCGGAGTATACTATCTCTCCAGTGGAGAGTCTGTAGGCCAACTAATACACATGATTGTGCTAAATATATTTCCCCTCAGCATGAGAAATTACAAACTAAACGTTTCTCAACAGAAGCAGGTAATTGCGCTGTACTAAACGTTTTTCAATGGCTGCGCCGATTACACTGTATTTCTCGGGTGGTGGCCTACTGATCATTTCTCCTGAACGCCACAGGGGACTCTTTCAGGAGGAAACACGGTTACAGATTTAAATGGATGTTCACATCTAAATTGATATTAGCCATATTCATTGTTGATGAATGTGTTATAATTTTTTAAAAAACAAATCACATTTATTTAATAAGCTACTTTGTCTTCCATAACTCGAAGTATAAATTAATAGTCAATTTATCTATTGTAGAAATTAAATATAATACTTCATACATCAGAAATTTTATCTGAAATATATGTATTTGCTTAGCATACTAACTTCCCATTGGCAACATTCAGTACTTTTTTTTTCTTTCTAATGCAGCTGGCAAACACTTAGGCAGCTTGGTCTTGGATGCCTTAAGGCAAGCGCTGCACAGACGTTACTCACTTTGCATTACCCAGAGGGCGTGTGCAACTTGATAAGCCACGGACGCGGACTAACAATGGCCCCGCAACGCTCTACGATCCTATTAGACCGGGACCTACAGTTTAAAGTGGATTCCGAACCACTACCAACATCCATGGAACCGCCGGGACTCGAACCCGAAACCTGTGGTACCGAGCGCCAGAGCGCTAGCCACTCGGCCATTCAGGCCCTACATTCAATACTAGACTGCAGAAAGGCGCTGCTACGAATTCGATGGTAACGTGCGTTGCAGCCACTACTTTTAGAAAAGAGGAGACTCTAACGGCGATTGTGACAATGTTTTTAAGTATCTTGGATTGTGAATTAAACTAAATAGGGGAAGTTTTCTAGGTTTTCTTCCACACGACACATAAATGCGACCCCTCCTTCCCAAAATATATATAAAATAATATTTTCAAAGCTTATGTATTATGAGCTTAAATGCATTGCTCTTTTTAAATTTCCGTTTCTTACTCTTTTTTACGTTTTTGTGATTTTGATGTGAAACTAATTAAATAGCTTTCAGAAATTTAAAACATATAATTTATTTTATTAGGAAAAAAAAACTACTTTTATTGAATTAAAATATGATTTGAGCGACATTTTTTTTATGGCTTCTTGTATGTAAATAAAAAAAATAGTTTTTGATTTTTAATTAAAAGTTTCGGGTTCGCGTCCCGGCGGTGCCATGCATGTTTGTAGTCGTTCGGAATCCACTCTAAACCGTAGGTCCCGCTCTCATGTGACTACTACACCATATCACTGTGCCAAGAGCTGAGTTGCACCTATGCAGTTTGGAAATGATGTGGGTGAAAAGTCTGACTGGGCTCCGTGACGCTCTTACAGTCATATGAGACCGGGATCTACGGCTTAAAGTGGATTCCGAACCACTACAAACATCCATGGTACCGCCGGGACGTGAACCGAGTGTAGTACCGAGCGCCAGAACGCTAACCACTCGGCCATTCAGGCCCCAAGGTCTAATATGACTGTAGAGCGTTGGGCGTAGGGCTGAGACTCCTACACCGTAAAAAGAAAACATCTCTTGTCTCGAAATCTGGCACTACATAAACTGCCTTTGCCCATTACGGGGCCGTTGCGCTAATGAAGAAGAAGATTTAATTAAAAAATAAACTGCTTTTATTTAATTAAAATTTGATTCGGCGACATTTTTTAATGACGACCTGCTTATAAATAAAAAAGTATTTGGCGAGTTTTTACAATTTCCTATATTGTTATACTCTATTAATAAAAAAAAATCTTGAACTACATTTATTTAATTAAAAGTTGGTTTGGCGATAATTTTTACTAATGTTTTTATTATTTTTATTTATTAATTTATATTTTTTTATTTAACAAATAAAAAATAATGTTGACAATAATGTTGTTTTTCAATTTTCGTTCGCGGCGCCCGTAGAAATAGGAGAGACAGTTTACGAAGATTTATTTTTATTGCCTAGTTCCTGTACTAAAGCAGTTGGATGCTCACTTGGGACTTCTTTTAAGGATTTGATTCGACGCCCTTGAAACTTTATTAACAAAAAAGAAAAAATGTCTACCGCATCCTCGTCACGCCAAACAAAGATAAAAAAAAATTTATTTAGATAATTTCAATTGACTTGTTGTTTATTTTTAAATTTTATGCTTACAGGTTGTAGTTTTAAGTTGTTCTCTCAATGGCTAGCACTCTGGCGCTCGGTAACACAGGTTTCGGGTTCGAGTCCCGGCGGTGCCATGGATGGTCATAGTGGTTCGGAATCCACTTTAAACTGTAGGCCCCGGTCTAACAGGATCGTAGAGCTTTACGGGGGTAGTGTTACTCAGCATCCGTAGCTTATCTTCAAGCTACACTCACCTCCTGGGTAGTGCTAAGTGAGTAACTTCTGTGCAGCGCTTGCCTTAAGACATCCAAGACAATTGTCTAAGTGTTTGCCAGCTGCATTAGAACAAAAAAAAAGTTGTTGTTTTAATGCAGTTGACAATACAGAGACAGTTAATTTTTGTGGCATAAGCAAGAACTGCACCGCTGTTACTCATTTAGCACTACCCAGGGGGCACGCATAGCTTGAAGATAGGCTACGGACGTGCGTCACATTGCGTTGTATGATGCTCGATACAGGTTGGCCTTATTGATGGAATAATAATTTTCTACCTTTAGGCTTCTTCCGGTCTTATTTGTAGGGGTGGGAGGGGGGTGATTGCTTCAGACCGTATATGAGTATAGTAATTTTAATTTAAGCTCTAAAGCAAAAGATTGTATAAATAATACACAATTTATGATATCCGTTTTTACACAGATGTAGTTTAAAAATTAAATTGTGCCTCTAATGTATTGTATACGCATTGTAAACGCATTATATAGTAAAGACCGTAAAAGAAATAATAATGAAATAAAATGATTAATAAATGAATGAAATAAAATAAATAATAATAATAGATGAATGAAACAAAAATAAATAATTATAATAATAAATGAATTTAAAAATTAAAAATAATCGGATAAACCAATGTACAGATTACCCATAAAATTTAGAATTTAATGTAAGAACTAAACGCCATAACAGCAATCTTAAAAAAAAAGAATGTTGTTGTTTCTTATCCCACTTGGCTGGCCAAGCCCACGAGCCCATACGTACTCATGATTGAAGGGGAAGGAAGCAGCTTCTGTTGGGATGGAGCACCCGTAGGTAGAAGTCTGATTTTGACTCCGTGACGCTCTTACAGTCATAGGAGACCGGGACCTACGGCTTAAAGTGGATTCCGAACCACTACAAACATCCATGGCACCGCCGGGATACGAACCCGAAACATGTGGAACCGAGCGCCAGAGCGCTAGAACACTCGACCATTCAGGCCCCAAATGTGTGAATGCCAACGGCACGCGGTGTTCCCAGGTGGTCACCCACCCAAGTACTGTCCGCGCCCAATGGTGCTTGACTTCGGTGGAAAATAAATAAATAAAGCATTCAAAACGATTCTTCTTTTTTTTTCTTCTTTGAAATTAAATTCTTTGCTTTCTCCAGACGATCTTTAAGAACAATTTTACATTATTTAATTATGTAATTATTGAAAGAAATTTAAATAAGTTAATAAGATGAATTCGTGAAAGAAATTGTTTTAAAAAATTAACCAATAAGAAATGGTAAAAGGGACCAAGGGCACAAAATGGATCGAGGGAACGAAAAACTCCGCTCCCGAAAACAATACCTATAATTTTTTTTGGATAAAAAAAAATTCCACACTTGAAAATTATCTAAGATATACGAAAAAATATTATTGTTTAATAAAAATAAATGAATAGTTTAAAAAAACTAAAAAACACGCTTTTAGAGTGAATCAAACTAAAAAGTAAAAAATAATTGTTAACATAAGAATAAAATGACTGACGAGAAAATGAATGTCCCTGTTCTAAAAGCGTGGGGTGCTCGATATCAATCGCTATAATTTTTCACTAGTGTCATTCCGAAATGCAGAGTTAGTTTAAAAATGTCATACAAAGCACCCCACGCTTTTAGAACAGTGACATTCCTTTTCTCGTCAGTCATTTTATTCTTATGTTAACAATTATTTTTTACTTTTTAGTTTGATTCTCTCTAAAAGCGTGTTTAATTTTTTTTAACTATTCATTTATTTTTTTACTTTTTAGTTTGATTCACTCTAAAAGCGGGTTTTTTTAGTTTATTTAAACTATTCATTTATTTTTTACTTTTTACTTTGATTAACTCTAAAAGCATGCTTTTTAGTGTTTTTAAACAATATTTAAATGAGGTCCCGGTACGGAGGAGTGGAACTATAGTACTTACAATAATTTAATTGGGAGTAAAACAAAGGCTAAATGCGAATAGTCCGTTGTGCCACTGTCCCACGTAGGTTTGAATGTCTTTACCGAATACTTTCATTCTACATGGGTTAAATTGCTCTTCATAAGTTAAAATGAAATCACTCATCCTGGCGATCCTAATCATGATGAGATAATAGACTTATCAAACTATTTTAGTGTTGTTGGTCCTTGATAAGTCTACAACGTTCAAATTAAATCTTCATCGCTTAAAGTAGGGCAAAATCGAGCCCAAAGAGTCAGTTACAAACAAACATACAGGTGAAACTAATATAGAAGCGTATTAAAAAGAATCAACTGTTTTCTTTCTGAAAGATGCCTGTAAATGTTTCTTTGCAGCTTAGATGGTGTATATGAGGAGAAACAGATCTCCAGGGGAAAAAGTCAGTTACATACATACATACATACAAACATACAGGTGAAGCTAATAAAAGCGTATTAAAAAGAAAAGAAATACGAAAAAATATATGAAATATAAAAAAAAATATATATGTATACGAAAAATAAAAATAAAGAACTCCAAACGATTTTTCTTTTTTTTTTTTTTTGAAATAAAATCGTCTTTGCTTTTCGCCAAATGATCTTTTAGAATTTTATATAATTATTATAGAATTATATAATTATTGAAAAATTTTTAGTGATTTTATAAAACTTAAAGAAATTTAAAATTATTAAATTTATTAAGTGATACGAAAATATATTTCTGCTTAATAAAAAAAAACTAAAGAAACACGAAAAAATACTATTATTTAATAAAAAAAAAAGATACACATCAGTTAAATAAAGTTTTCTATAATTTAATTCGATTTTCGTAGTAACCAAGCAGAAAAGTGTTGGATTATAAAGTTTGTATTGATCAGGATTTTTTTTAATTAAATAAACTATTATACAAGCATAGTTCTTAAAGTTAATAAAATATTTAATATTAAAAATATTTTGTATATTTGTATAAAAAAGTACATTTGTTAAAAAATGAAATGAAATGAAACGAACAAAATGGACGAATCTCTAATGTTATATAAATAAATAAGACACAGTAAGCCAAAATACGGAAAAAACTTTAAATGAATAAAAAAACAACAACAATTTTTCGATAATAGTTTACGTAATTTCCCCACAAAAATTGTTTCTATTTAATTAAAAATATCATCAGTTATTTTTATTAGTTATTTTTAATTAAAAATATTATTAGTTTATTATTAGAAAAATACTAATTATTATTACAAATATTATTATTAGTTATTTTTAAATAAAAACAACACTAGTTATTTTTAATTAAACACAGTTTTTCATTTTTAATTAAATAAAAGCATTTTTTTATTAAATGTAAAATATTTTTAAAGTTTTAACTGTACGTAAGCAAACAAAAGATATAAAAGAATTTGAAAAATCTCTTAACTTTTATAGATTTTAAGCGCTACAAACAAGCAAATAAAAAAAAAACGGTACTTACGGTCGGTACCTTGGCGACAGACTTGGCGATTTTTAAGTGTCGCCAATCTTTATTATTTGGAATAAAAATATTTTGAAAGCGTTTTGATTTTAAATGAAGTGTTTCATATATATTTTATTATTTGGAATAAAAATTTTAAGTGTAGATTGGCGCCAAATCTGTAGCTGCGGTTGGCGCGTGTGCTCTTTATTGGCGCAACTGTCGCCAAGGTACCGTTAATACGTAAGTACCAAAAAAACTCTTCTATTATGACATGTATGTTCAACTAAATAAAAGAAAAAATGTATTTTCATTATACATTTATTTTTTTATTTATTTATTATTATTATTATTATTTTTTTTGTCAAAATAGAATTCCTAAAATTAAATAAAATAAATATTTAAACTCAATTTTATATGGGCATTCACGACTTCAAATTTGACAGCTCTGCGTTGTTAACAAATAGAGATATAAAAGTAATCGAGTATAATCTGTCGTTATTAAAGCCATAACTTTGGATTTAATTTTTTAATACTTTTGCCAAATAGCCATCCGTCAAATTATTCTCGGTTTAAAAATAAGCTTAATGCGATCGTGTGAGAGCGATAACGCGCCAATTAAGGCACCGATCTCGAAAACAAAACAACGATGGTTTTCAATTAGCAGTTCAGATATGAGTCACTGCTATCTCGTTTCGAAAACAAGCAAAGCAGGGGGAATTTTTTTTCTTTCTTTTTTATGTTCTATACAGATCGGTCATAATCATTTATTTTACTTCCTTGTGATTCTTAACGACAGCTCAGAGAGATTTTGATTTTTTTTTTTCATGTTCGAATGTTCTTTCTTGGGAAGGTCTCTCCCAAGAAAGAAAAGTTCTTGACTTTTATCAGTGCAATGTCACATCCGTTGCTGTGTAACTTCCGCTGCCGGTAAATTTGACTGCGCCGACAAAATGGCAAACACGTGTTTTATTCAAATCGGAGGAGTAATAAGGATGATAGAGTCGTTGTCACTTTTTTATTATTATTATTATCAGAAGTGTGATGACAAAAATATTGTCGCCAAATAAATCAGTATAAACTCGTTAAAAACGAATTGAAAAAAGAGAAGAAAATATATTCTGTTAAATGTCCTTTTTTTTTTTTTTTTTTAATGGCTAGTTTGAATAATACCTGTAAAATCTTTAAAACAATTAATAATATTACCAAATCCAAAATGAAGAAAAAAACATAATATAATTACTAAAACTTCTTAATACATTCATTAGCAGTATTTATAAATTGCATTTATGTTTTCAAATTTAAAAAAAAATTCCAATTTTCTTCAAAATTTCAAAAAAAAATGTATAAATTTAAAATTTTTTGAATCAATGTCGAGTTGAATATAAGTCTAGAATGCAATTCTGAATGAATAATTTTTTTATTGAATCGATTATTTGACTGTTTTTTTTTTAATCGAATCGATTTTCATGAAATTATCGTAAATTGATTCTGAAACTCATGAGTGGATATCTTCTTCATTTATATTTTTCTGTTCTTTGTTTCTTTATTTTTGCATCTTTTATTCCATTCTTAAAGAATCCAAAACTATATTCAGAATTCATTTGTTTACTTTTTTTAAATAAAATCGTTTGCTTTCATTGTTTTTCTGCTGTAAAAATGCAATTCTGAGTGAATAATTTTTTTTTATTGAATCGATTATTAAATCGATACGATTTTTATGAAATTATCATAATGTGATTCTAAAACACATGACTGGATATGTAAAATCCTGTACTATAATTTAATTAATTTATCTTCTTAATAATCAATATTCTTAAATTATTCTTCATCTATGTTTTTCTATTCTTCGTTTCATTATTTTTTGCATCTTTTATTATTTTGTATTTCTCTGATTGATTTTTTAATTGTAGATTTAAACGGAGTATCTTGGTCGATGCGGTGAGCTGTAACTCCTCTCTTAAAATTGTCACGTTTAAAACATTGCGTTTTATAAAATAGCTTATCGTTTTTAAACTGTTGTATCATTTGTTATGTCTGTATTTCGTGCATCTTTGTGTTAAATTAATAAAATAATTGTGTGAATAATTAATAAAATGTGTGAATCATAATTAATAAAATGTGTCATCTTTGTGTGAATAATTAATAAAATACTAATTATTAATTATTCGAAATTAATTTAAAATTAAAAAACTGATATTTTTATAACGGTTAATTAACATTAAAATTTGTTTAATGAATTGTTAATCAATATTAATTTACAATTAAAGTTAATAATAATCATTACAAAGTTTTATACAATTTTTTTTTTCAAAATTAAATTGTTTTCATCATTATTATTTTCTGAATGAAGTTGGTATAATGAAGTTGGATATTGGTAAAGAAGACATTTAAAAAAAAGAAAATAATAATGATGAAAACAATTTAATTTTGAAAAAAAAATTGTATAAAACTTTGTAATGATTATTATTAACTTTAATTGTAAATTAATATTGATTAACAATTCATTAAACAAATTTTAATGTTAATTAACCGTTATAAAAATATCAGTTTTTTAATTTTAAATTAATTTTTAATAATTAATAATTATTTTATTAATTACTTTTTAATGAATTTGTTAATTTTTAGTATTTAATTATTTTTAATTTGATCTTTTAAGTAATTGGTTTAACTATTGCTTGGTTTTAAAATCTACAAAGAAGTAAAAATAGTTCTAAAAAATAAATAATTAGTTCCTATACATCTATAAAAACGATTAGTAATATTACCGAATTCAAAATAAAGGAAAAAACAGAATATGTGACTAAAAACTTTTTAATACACCAAAATACTTCATTAACACCATTTATAAATTGCATTTGTGTTATCAAATTAAAAAGAAAAATTCCAATTTTGTTCAAAATTTTCAAAAAAATTTATAAATTGAAAAATGTTTGAACCGAAGAAGAGTTGAATCTAAGCATTTCTTTTATTTATTTATTTTATTTTATTTTTATTTATTTATCGCTATTTCCAGAAGGCAATTCTGAATGAATAAAGTTTTATTGAAACGATTATTTGATTGAAGTTTTTTTACTGGATCGTTTCTTAATCGAATTCATTGTCTTCAAATTGATTCTAAATTTCATAACTGAATATGTAAGATTCTGTACCGCAATTTAATTATTTTATCTTCTTAATAATTAATATTCTTAAATTCTTCTTCATTTATATTTTTCTGTTCTTTGTTTCTTTATTTTTGCATCTTTTATTCCATTCTTAAAGAATCCAAAACTATATTCAGAATTCATTTGTTTATTTTTTTAAACAAAATCGTTTATTTCATTGTTTTTCTTCGTAAAAATGCAATTCTGAATGAATTATTTTTTTTATTGAATCGATTATTAAATCTTTTATTCGGTCGATTTTTATATAGAATCGATTTTTTTTTAATCGAATCGATTTTCATAAAATTATCATAATGTGATTCTAAAACTCATGACTGGATATGTAAGATTCTGTTCAGCAATTTAATTAATTTATCTTTTTAATAATTAATATTCTTAAATTCTTGTTTATTTATGTTTTTCTATTCTTTGTTTAATTATTTTTTGCAATATTTATTATTTTATTATTTAATTCTAGATTTAAATGGAGTACCTTGGGCGATACACTGACCTCTAACTAATATCTTAAAATTTCCATGGTTAAAAACATTGCATTATGTAAAATAACACATTTTTTTAAAATTGCTATAACGTTGATTATGCTTTTATTTTGTTTATCATTGAGTTATTTTAAATAATGAAGCAAGATGTTGATAAAGAAGATTTTAAAAACATATAATAATCATGCTAGTTTTCTATTCTTTTCTTTTTTTTTTTTTTTACGTAAGTTTAGGGAAATAGTTAAAATAAATTAGAGCATAATATTGAAAAAAATTTTAATTTTGAAAAAAAAATTGTTTATTGTTAATTTTGTTGTTTTAAAAATTGTTATTTTTGTAATGACCGCTATTTTTTTTAATTGTAATGTATTAATTACTTAAGTGAAAAAATTTTAATGTTAATTAACCGTTATAAAAATTTAATTTTTTTTTAAATTTCTTACTTTTAGAATTATTTTCCATTTTCTTAAAATAAAGTAAAAACGACAGGATTATGTTTTGTTAAAATAACCTTTTTGAAAATGGATGTATTGCAATGATTTTAACTTTTATAAGGTGACGAAAGCTGTGGCTAATAGAATTAAAATAACGAAAAACAAAGATGAAAATGTTTTTTAAGAAAAATTAAGTATATTAGAACGAAAAACGATATTAAACGAAAGAATTAACAAATTTTAATGTTGATTAACCATTATTAAAAGTATCATTTTTTTTTAATTTCTTATTTTTATAATTATTTACTATTTTCTTAAAATTAAATAAAAAACGACAGGATTATGTTTGTTAAAATAACCTTTTTGAAAATGGATGCATTGTAGTGTTTTTAACTTTTGTAAGGTGATGAAAGCTGTCGCTAATAGAATTAAAATAATGAAAAACAAAGATAAAAATGTTTTTAAAAAACAAAGAATGGCATCCGTAAAAAAATAATAGATTCCATGACAAGTGGCGTCATATCGCCTGTCATTAGTTTTATTTTATGTATCGTCATTTAACAAATAATGACATGTTAATGACAAAAAGGGGGTTTTTTTTTGTTTTTTTTTTGTTAACTACCGGCCAATTTTATTTTTTAAAACAAATAAAATGCCTCGAAAGATCGTGAATAATATTTTTTTTTTTTTTTTTTATCTTCAGCCAATTTTATTTTTTAAAATAAATAAAATGTCTCTGCTTTTTTTATTTTCAATTATCTGAGAAATTGCTTTGCTTACTATATATCCTTTTTTTTTTTAATATAACTTTGAATATTAAACGGAAGTATATATAACGAAGTTCAAATGATTTTAATATAACTATAAATTCGTTTAAAAACAATTTTATTACTTCAATCCGTGAATATTGCTTTTATTTAAATACCAAATATTTTTCATTTAGTACAGTGGATCCAAAATATTTTTCATCAAAATTATTGCCAAGTCCTGCCAAGTGTAAAATTCTTTTGACACTTTGTAAATTATCAATTTAATTAATGTTTGGTTTAAAAAGTCTATAAAGCTATGAAGTAAATAGTTCTCAAAAAATAAATAATTAGTTCCTATAAATCTATAAAACTATTTGTAATAATACCCAATTCAAAATGAAGAAAAATACATACTATATTATTAAAAACTTCTTACTACATTATTAGCATTATTTATAAATTGCATTTGTATTCTCAAATTACAAAAAATTCCAATTCTTTTCTAGATTTTCAAAAAAGTTTATAAATTAAAAACTGTTTGAACAACAGAAGAGTTTAATCTAAATTATCATCTAATTTAATGTTTGTATTTATTTATTTTTTCTTATTTATTTATATATATTTTTTTTCTTATTCATTTATATATACATTTTTTTCTTGTTTATTTACATTTTTTTTTTTCTTATTTACTTTTTTTCTTATTTACTTATATTTATTTATTTATTTTTTCTTATTTATTAAATTCCTTCTATTAGCTCACACTCTCCCTATATATATCTTGTTCACATTTTCAATCGTTTACAAAATGCTTTTTATTCATCCACTCCAGTTCGAATACATTTTTTTTAACTTGTAGTGGAGGACACTGGATGTGAATACAGATTTTTTCAAATATTAATTCATTCATTAAATTTAATGAATTAATTTTAGTTTTTTTAGATTTAAGTTGCATGCATCTACCCATAGAGGGCACCAGATAAACTTTAAAAAATGAATGGAAATTATTTATAAAGGACTTTCTGCAATAGAGTGAAAAAAAGTAGGAATTGACTTAAAAAAAATAATTTTATATTACTTGTTTATATTTATTTATATATTTTTCGCTATTTCTAGAAAGCAATTCTGAGTGAATAATTTCTTTTATTGAATCGATTTTTTTAATCGAATCGCTTTTCATAAAATTATTATAAATTGATTCTAAAACTGTATGTTCTTCCTGTACCTTAATTTATTTAATTTATCTTCTTATTAATTAATATTCATTAATATTCTTCTTCATTTATATTTTTTTATTATTTTTTTGCATCTTTTATTCCATTCTTAATGAATCAAACACTATTTTCAGAATTCATTTGTTTATATTTTTAAACAAAAGCGTTTGCTTTCATTGTTTTTCTTCTATAAAAGTTATATGCTCATCCGTTCTTATCAATATTTAATTCTAAAAAGATTATTCTTTATTTGTAACTAAAAAGACTAGCTATAAAACAATTTTTAAAATTCTTTCAATAAGGTATCTAATAATAATTCTGATTCGGAGAATAGCAAAAATATGTGTTATTTGTTTGCAAAATAATGGCGTCGCTCTAGCATAATGCAGTGTCACACAAAAGTTTTCATTTAATCAATAGAAATTCAGCTTTACCTCTTAATCTCAAAATTCTAATAGATCTTCGTCCAGTATTAGCTTATGCAAGCCCAGTTTGGGGTTCTGTCGCACGTACAGATTTTGAAATGATTCAAAGGCTTGAGAACAAAACTCTCAGAATGTTAACGGATTCACCCTGGTACTTTCGTAATGGCGCTATTAAACGAGCTCTCTCGATTCCAAGTTTAAGACAATTTGTTCACAAAATTTCTACTAAATTTTATAATGATATGCGAAACATCAATAACCCTGTATTAAATATCCTACCAGACGATTATGATATTTCTTCCCTCAAACACAGCAAAAGACCTCGCACTGTTCTAAATATTTTAAATGAATTCCTTACAACTGCCTGGATGAAAAAAGTTCGCTTTTCTCCTAAGCTATTTTTTCTCCTAATTTGACCTTTGCTCATTCTGTTTTATTACATGCAACTGATTTCATCAACATCTACACTTTTGAAATTTTTCATTTTATGATTTTATTCAATAAATAATTCTTTTTAAAAAAAGGGCATTTAATTATCTATTTTTCTTATTAACTCAAAGGGCATGAGACCACCGCTATGTTTCAACTTTTTACAATGAAGGAGCTACGCGGCCAAGGATCTCCGTAACAATCTACAATAAGAAAAGTTTTCTACTAGATCTGCCATTCATTAAATAAAAAATTAGGTAAGCCAATTAATAATTTGTATTGCCTTGAAATAATTGTCAACGAAAGTATTTTTAATTTTATTTTAATAATTTTTAATGAATTCGTTTTAAAAAGTATGTTTCTCTGTAGTTGAAATATGAATTTATTTCATTCTTATAAAATTTCATCCTATTTTAGGTAAAAAATTGGTCATTTTGCCTCGTCTTTCCAAACATTTTGTGAAACAGTTTCTTTCTTTTTTTTTTTTTTTTTTTTTTTTTTTTGAAACTTACAGTATAAGTATAAAAAATCATTTTTTCTAGAAAAAAAAAAACGAAAAAAGGAAGTTTGTAATTATCGAAAACACCAAACATATATATTATATAAAATCTATTAGATTGATCGATATTTATTATATTTTTTTTTTCATGATGCTTTTTTGGAAGAGAGGTTATGTTACTATAAAGATTATTTTTAATAAGATTTTTTTCTTATTGTAAATCTTAGAAAAAAAATGCTATTAAATCATTTATCGAAATTGATGGATATTGGATTCTCTGTAATATTCTTGGATTGATAAAAAAAAATTATATTTTCAAAATTCTGTTATATGTTATGTTATTGTTATTATTCTCTAGATTAATCGTAATTTTAATGATTCTTGATTTAAATATTATTATTATTTTCTCATATGCTTTTAAAATATATTGTAATGTTCTTGAACTGTGGTCAAAGAATATTGTTTTTCTTTATTGCTCATGTAAAAAAACTTTTTTTTTTTAAACTAAAATTGAATAATTTTTTTTTTTCTAACTTTAAAAAAAAATTTAATATCTTAAAAAACATTTTATTATTATTAATGAATTTACTTTTTACTAAATTTATTGATGTTTATTTGCAAAATTCCTTTTGATATGCATTGTTTGAAACAAATTTTCATATTTGATAAGGAGTCAATATGAATGGATTTATTCATATTTTGAAAAATGTAAATACATAAAGGGGGCCTGATGAGCGAGTGTCTCTCTGTGCCACAAGTTTCAGGCTCAAGTCTCGGCGGTGCCATGGATGTTTGTAGCGGCTTGTAGTTATCCACTTTAAATCAAAGTTGCTGGTCTAATATGACTGTAGAGCATTGGGCCTAGGACTGACAACCCTACCCTTAAAAGTCTACCCTTAAAAAGACAACCTCCCCTTTCCCTCTTTCCATAAGATCATATGGGTACATGGACATGGTCTAGATGTCTACCAAGTGCGATAAGAAACAACAACAACCCGTAGGTCCTGGTCCAATAGCTGGTCGTAGGGCCGACAACCCTACCCCTTTAAAAGAAACCATCTCCTGTCTTAAAATCTGCCAGTAGGCAAACGGCTTTGACCCACCATGGGGCTGTTGCGCCAACGAAGAAGAAAAATACATAAATAAAAAATTCTTTGTTGAGTCTGTCAGAATGCATATTTTTGAAGGGAATTATCCAAAAAAAGTAATTAACATTTCTTCATATGAAATAAATTGTAATGAAAATTAATGAATTGTTCAGTGGTCATGAGTGAAGATGAGTCATTAAAAAGTAGCAAATCCACTGGCCATATGCATTGCAGTCACTGCTTTCAGAAAACAGGAGACGCGATGGTGATAGCGAGTGAGCATTGACAAACGGACTATCAGATGTTCAGTGTTTCTTTTTCGTTAAACAACACACATATAAGGATCTCAACTCATATAGGGTTACCTTATGATCCTTTACCTTTTAGTTACCCTTGTAAGTCTAAGGTGGGCTTTCGGATACTAAAATCCCCTTCTCAGAACGCCAACCAATCGGAAACCGGACCTCCTTCCCATTCACTCTTCCGATTGGGCAACATTCTGCGAAGTGAAATTTTAGTATTCGGTAGAAGCACACTTTTACGTGTTTCTGCCTGGATGCGATAGTTTCATCTATCAGGGTAATAATAATAGTTTACATAATAATAACTATCCTCTAACAATAATTTTTTTCCTTTATAATGCAGCTGGCAAACACTTAGGCAGCTTGGTCTTGGATGTCTTAAGGCAAGCGCTGCACAGACGTTACCCACTTTTCATTACCCAGGGGGCGCGTGTAGTTCGAAGATAAGCCACGGACGCGGAGTAACAATGTCCCCGCAACGCTCTACGATCCTGTTAGGACCGGGACCTCCGGTTTTAAAGTGGATTTCAAACCACTACAAACATCCATGGCACCGCCGAGAACTCGAGCCCGAAACCTGTGATACCGAGTGCCAGAGCGCTAGCCCCTCGGCCATTCAGCCCCCCCCCCCTCCCTCTAACAATAATAATAGTTCTATCATCTAACAATAATAACAGTTCTATCCTGCGTAATGTTGAACCTGCTATGTAGATACATACAAGTTTAGCATTACCCTGGATATCTGAATCAGCTATTTATTGAGGGGCTTCTTACACTGTTTTCGCTACCACAAATAGAAACGAAGATCTGCAAGGTGCTATTTGGGAAATCCTCCCTGATCCCGCGGCTTGATGGCCGAGTGGCTAGCGCTCTGGCAATCTAGGCAAATCTCGGTCATTTAGGAATAATAGTCGAATTTTCATTTATGGCTAGTAGCGCCATAGTTTTATCTTTCTAAAACCACGCTCAGACAAGAGTACCTGACAAACGAATTGTGCTCTCACTGTGTCCGTCTGATCACGAGAAACAGCTGCGTTATCACTCGCTGCGAATAACGCGTCCGCGAGAAATCCCTTTGATGTGTTTGAAAACAACCCTGGTTGAACACCCTAGTAAGACAGTTGACTCACTCCGAAGGTTCCGATCCCGCTGAAATAAGCCAGTTTTTTTTTTTTTTTTGTTGTGACTCATCCTCAGTGTCCTTGCAGTGCGGGACGGACACCCCACGAGTAGTGTAATCAGGGATGGAGGCAGCTTTTGTTGTGAGAGAGCACCTGTAGGTAGAAGGCTGACTTGACTCCGAGTCCTTGAGGAAGGAGGGCATCGTCTTCCGTGAGGACTTTCAGGGGGAAACTGCCCCACATGTGCGTATCGTATGAGAGAAAACCCGGAAAACTCCCACCAGGTAGTTCGATATATGAGGCAAGATGATGGCTTTTCTGCTAGATTTTGAAACAGTGTCTACAACAATGCTCCCAGCGGATGGAACCTCAACCCCTAATGCTCACCAGCGGCGCACGTTACCACTGAGCTACGAGTGTAGCATAATAATTGTATGCTTTATGCCGGTTTCACGAGAACTACTCGCTCGTTTCGTTCTCTTATCTGGCCGCGGCTTTATGTGTTGTTTGCGGTCTGATGGCCGCTCTGGCCTTTGGTACTACAGGCCCAACGTTCAAATCCTGGCTGTGGCATGGATGTTTGGGAGTGGTTCGGAAGCCACTTTGAATTGTAGGTCCCTGTGTAATTGGCCCAAATTGTGCACAAAATGACAGGAGCGAAAAACCATTAGACAGGATAAACCATTAAGCATTATTTACTATGTTGCTCCTATCCCAGTTGACGGCTTGGTGGCCAAGTGGCTAGCACTCTGGCCTTTGGTATCCCAGGCTCCAGGTTCGAATCCTGGCTGTGACATGGATGTTTGCTAGTGGTTCGGAATCCACTTTAAACTGTAGGTCCCTGTCTGTTTAGCCCAAAGTTTGCTTAAGATGACCGTAGAGCGATCAAGCACACAAGCACCAAACCTATCCCAGTTAATTTTTTACCCTCTTGATTTAATTATCAATAAATAATTCGATTACTTTAAATATCTTAGCAAAACTCTTTATTTTTTCCTTACATTTCTAAAATCATCATTCCGTGGATTCAGGACTCCTTTAAGAAAGCAGCTGTCAGATTTTTAAACGTACAAAAAGGGCGTGCAACTGAAACATGTACAACAGCGATGCAAGATGGCTAAGTCCCAGCTGTGCCATGGATGATTGTAGCAGTTCGGAATCCACTTTAAACAGTAGCTGCCAGTCTCATATAACTGTCAGAACCTCACGGAGCCCAATGAGACTTCTTCTCTCCCACATCGTTCCCAGACTGCATAAAGGCAACTCAGCTCAGGCACATTGATGTGATGTGGTGTGGTGTGGTGTAGTAGTAGCCCAATGCTCAACAGCGGCACACGTTACCACTGAGCCACGAATCGGGCATAAACCTATTTATAATTGGTTCGTGAGAACGACTAGCTCGTTTAATTTTCTTATCTGGACGCAACTTTACTCGTTATTGACCATGTTGCTCCTATCCTAGTTCACTGCCTAGTAGCCAATTGGCTAGCGCTCTGGTCTTTAGTACCACAGGTTTCAGGTTCGAATCGTGGTGGTGGCAGGGATGTTTTGTGAGTGGTTCGGAGTCCACTTTAAATTGTAGCGTCCCAGTCTAATTAGCCTAAAGTGTGCGCAAAAACGACCGTAGAGCGACAAACCAAGCCAAACCTATCCTAGTTCATTTCTTATCCTTTAATTATCAATAAATAATTCGGTTACGGATTATTTATTTTATATTTTACAGATTATTTATTTATTATATTTTAACAACACTCTTTATTTTCTTTTATGACTCTAAAATCATCATTTTTTGAATTTTGGATTCCACTAAAAAGCAGCTGTCGGATTTTTAAACAAAACAAAAACAAAAACATAAAAACTGACAAAAAAAAGGGATTGAAGCATGTACATGTAAAACAGCGATGCAAGATATCGTTCCCAATATATGGGTTGGACAAGAGGAATTGAATGAGAACGGATGTGGTTTCTGTGTAGCCAGAAAACGCTGAATTAGTTTTTTACGTTAGGTTAAGGGTCTTCGTGGTAGAAAGATGAGCGCAACTTATTGAATTTGTATATTTTTATCCCTCTAAATTTAAATAAATGTAACAATCTAATAATGAATTATGTATAAGAGCGCATCTTTTTTTTTTTAGTATTATTTTAGCTGATTATTTATTTCTTAAATTGATTTTTGGTCAATTATAACGGTGTCATTATAAACATAAATAAATGCTATAAAAAGGATTTGCCCTACTTAAACGTCACCGTGTTATACGCCAATTTCTGATCATAGAATTACAATAGGCCACAAACAATACATTGTTATCTTTTTTTTTCTAGAATTATGTACCAAGAATTCTTTATTTCGGAAATATTCTAGGGTTCGTTTTTCGTTATTCTACGTTTCGTTTCGTTATTATAAATAAGAAATTTCTGTACTTCATTGGATCGACCTCATTTCTGAAAATAATTTTTATTCAAAAATAATTGCGGCTTGATGGCCAAGAGGCTAGCGCTCTTGCCGTTGGTACCACAGGCTTCAGGTTAGAATTCTGGCGGTGGCATGGATGTTTGTGGGTGGTTCGGAATTCACTTTAAATTGTAGGTCCCGGTTTGTTTAGCCTAAAGTGTGCACAACATAACCGTAGAGCGACGAAACCAAACGAATAAAAAATAATTAGCTCTATAAAGTTTATAAGTTTATTTTTCTTTTTTTTCCCCGATGAACCAAAGCTTTAATAAATCGCGCAATCAAAATATTCAACCAATTAAATAAGTAAAATATCTTTATAACTATATAGACTGCAAAATTATTGTTAAAAAATTAAAATTTCTAAAATTATCCTTATAACTATTTAGACAGAAAAATCACTTTTAAAAAAATTGCTACGGACGCGAATAACACTACGCCCACAACGCTTTACGATCCTATTAGACGGGCACCTAATGTTTAAAGTGAATTCCGAATCACTACAAACATTCATGGCACCGGCGAGACTTAAACCGGAAACCTGTTTCACAGAGCGACAAAGCGATGGTCAGTCGGCCATCAGGCCCCCAATGTCTTGTAGTCATCTCCATTAATGAGCTGTTCGTGTTGTACTCCAAAAAAAAAAAAAAAAGAACTTCCACTTCTTTATGAGGTTAAATTAAAAATTAAATAAATTTTTTTAATTAGCATCAAAAATTTATGTTGCACGGCTTTGGATTCTTCGGTTTATGATGCATGGGGCATTTTAATTTAAAATAAAAATCTCAGCTTTCTTCGAAAACAAAAAAAAAAGTGTTTTGTTGTTATCCATCAAAATGTGTGCAGTAAACAATGCGCAACTCGATCTCTCACTGTATTGCTGCACTATCTGAAAAATGACTATGACTGAAATGACAGTGTTCGTTTCCTGGCGAAGAAGTGTCCATTTATAGCAGCCAAAAACCCATTTCTTTTCCGAATTAAAACTGGAAACCGAGCCAACCTTATTCGGCCGTGCGGAAATGGATAAAACTGAATTTGAAGCGATAGCACTTCCGAAGTTCTGACCTTCGCTGGCAATTTGGCGATTCAACAATTTTATGGGTTTATATCCGGTCACTTTTTTTTTCGCTAACTTTTCTCGGTGAACTTTGTATAGATTATATAACTTAAACTTATTTATATAACTTAAAGTATTTTTAGGGTTGCTAGGTCTAACAAATAATGCTTACAGTGAGCATTAATAACTGCCATACTTTGACCATCCATTGTAAAGAAAGGTAAACATCCGTTTTATAAGCAGAAATTAACAAATCGATTGCATGTTAGAGATCCCAGTCAGATAGACGCAGCGCAATGCAGATTTGAAAGGAAAAGTTTACTCATTATTGTTGTCGTTGAGACTAATCCTCAGTACAGGAGGGACATTCCATAAGTAGTCTACTCTTGGATAGAGTCTCATGGATAAGTAGCTACTACTGGAAAGCGGCAGCTTCTGTTGTTATGGAGCACCCATAATTGGGGCAGTGCCTAGATGTATTTACCCAGCATATGCGTATCGTATGGAAGAAAATCCTGAAAACTCCCACCAGGTAATCCGACTCACGAGGCAAGATATTGAGCATCCCAAACGCCATCGAGCCTTCTCGTGTTTTGAAACAGTGTTTACAACAAAGCCGTCAGTGAACCTCCGCCCTAAGGCTCACCACATTATTTACCAAAACTGAGATTTCATGTTTTATACACATTGAATTCTATGTCCTTCAGTAACCAAATAATGCTGTGTTGCTCGTGAGCTCTTGTATTTACGTTGAGCAATTAAAAAAAAAAAAAAAAAAAAAAATCGAAATGTAAACATTTTGAATAGTAATAGAAAGGATGTTCCCATTCAAAAGATGTGAGGAAGCAAAGCAATTTAGCACTCATTATAATCTAAATTCCAAAGGGATAAGTTTATTCTTTAGTTTCTGTAATCAAAAAATAAAGCAGTATGAAATTTTATGGATCATAACTATGTTGTTTCTTATCCCACTTGGTAGACATCTAGACCAACCCGTATGGACTTATGGTTGACATGGGGGCAGCTTCTATTGTGATGGAGCACCCGTAGGTAGAAGTCTGACTTGGCTCCGTGACGGTTTACAGTCATATGATACTCATCAACTCCTACAGTTTAAAGTGGATATATTGGATATATATTTTAAAGTGGAAAGTATATTTGGATATATATTTTAAGTGGATATATTGGAAAGTGGATATATTTATAAAGTGGATATATTGGTTTAAAGTGGATATATTGGATATATATTTTAAAGTGGATATATTGGTTTAAAGTGGATATATTGGATATATATTTTAAAGTGGATATATTGGTTTAAAGTGGATATATTGGATATATATTTTAAAGTGGATATATTGGTTTAAAGTGGATATATTGGATATATATTTTAAAGTGGATATATTGGTTTAAAGTGGATATATTGAATATATATTTTAAAGTGGATATATTGGTTTAAAGTGGATATATTGGATATATATTTTAAAGTGGATATATTGGTTTAAAGTGGATATATTGGATATATATTTTAAAGTGGATATATTGGATATATATTTTAAAGTGGATATATTGGTTTAAAGTGGATGCATTGGATATATATTTTAAAGTGGATATATTGGTTTAAAGTGGATAGATTGGATATATATTTTAAAGTGGATATATTGGTTTAAAGTGGATATATACACGGAGAATATATTCGCGATATGTAATTTTCTAGAATGCATTTTTTTTTTTTTTTTTTTTTTTTGCAGGACAACGTATGCCGGGTTCTGCTATATAAATATTTATAATTTTATAAATATTTATATTTTTTAATTTAAATTTATTAAATTTAATTTTTTACCAATTATATTAATTGTCAGTAAAATTTTATATTTTCAAGATAATTTAGTTATAATTCATCGGGGAAATAATAATCTGTAATTTTTTTTGTATTGTTCTCGTCTTTATTTTATGATACTGTCATTCTTTTACTGTTCTTGGGTTGGAGATAGTGTATCAATTTTTTACAGAATATTAGATTTATTGAAAAAACTTTTTGAATTTAGAATAGAATTAATTTATTAACAGTATTTAAGATACAAAAAAAAAAAAAAAAAAAAAAATGAAAACAGACAATCATGAGAAACGAAATAAGAAAATTATTTTTAAATAATAAAATTGCTATCTTTTAATCACCCACACACAAGAAAAAAAAAAATTTATTTGTCGCTAGAGGGGATCAACCGTTCTTTGTAAATAATTTGTGATTCAATTTTTTGTAAACATTTTTTTCTTTTGTTTTCCTAGTGACAATAGAAGTAACCAATCATTTTTCATGCAAAAGACTTTTTTTTAACGAAAAATCTCGCTTCTTTTATTTTATTATTATTTTTTTTCATATGTGCGTGTATGTTACACTTTTTAAGTATTAAAGGAGTTTTAGAAGTGTATCAAAGTTTTAAATTAATCCTAGAATATGTCCCCCCTCCCCCTTTTTATAATGGCTGAAAGCAGGATCGAACGCAAAAGAATCGTTTGCAAAGTCGAAAAAAAGGGTGGAGGGGAGGGGCGGGGGGGGTGATATAAACTTCAGGAAAACGAACTCGTTCAACTCTTCTTACGTGCGATTCAATCTTGCCGAAAAATAGAAGGGAAAAAAAAATTTTTTTCAAAAAATGTCCCGAATTGATTTTAAATTTTCACAGGGGAAAAAAAAAAAAAAAATCGAATAGTACATCCCAAAATTGAATAGAATTCAATTATATATATATATATATATATATATATATATATATATATATTATATATATATATATATATATATATATATATATATTCCTTCGTTGCTTTGTAGTCTTCTAAGGAAGGTTTTTCCCATTGGATGTAAAATATTAAACTTTATAATGAATTCATGCTCTTATAATTTTTGTTTATTTTTTATAGAATATTACTTTAAATGTTTTTTTTTTTTATTTTCATATGCACAGTATTTTAAAATTTGATAAATGGCTGACGATATTTTAGCAAGCTTTAATAAATCAAATATTTTTCTGAATTGTTTTACAATTTTTAAAGTTTGAATTTAAAAATCATTAAATATTTTAGTTGACTTCAAAAATAAAATTGTTGTAACGTTATTTTTATTTATTTATTTAATTTGGCAGGAAAACGTATGGCGGGTCCTGCTAGTTTTTAGTTATGGGAAATAGTAATCTGTAATTTTTTTATATGGATCTCATTTTATTGTAGAGTCATTCTTTTAGCGTTCTGATAGATAAAGTGTGGTATCAATTTTTTACAGAACTTTAAATTTATTGAATTTTTTCTGTTTTTTATGATAGAATTAAGTTATTAATAGTTATTAATAGATTTTTAAAAAAAAGGACAAAAAGCAATCAGGAGAAAACAAAATAGAAAAATTTTAAAAAAGTAATAATATTGCTATCTTTTAATTATATATTTACACACACGCAAGAAAATAAAAGTTTATTGCTAAAGGGGATTAATTAATTTTCGTAAATATTTAGTGATTTAATTTTTTGTTAACATTTTTTTTTCTTTTGTTTCCTAGCTACAATAGAATTACAATAGAAGTTTTCTTACAAAAGACATTAAAAAAAAAAATCTCTCCTTTTTGTTTGTGTGTGTGTTACACTTTTTAAGTATTAAACGAAGTTTACGTTTTGCTGCAGAAGTGTTTCAAAGTTTTAAATTAATCCTAGAATAAGTTTTTCCCCTTTTATAATGGCGGGAAGCAGGAACGAACGTAGCAAAAGAATCGTTTGCATAGCCAAAAAAAAAAGAAGAAAAAAATAGGGAGGGGAGGATATACTTCAGGAAAATTAACTTGTTCGACTCTTTTTACATGCGATATTCAATCTCGCAGAAAAATGAAAAGAAAAAAAAATTCTTTTTTTTTTCAAAAAATGTCGGGAATTGATTTTAAATTTACACAGGGGAAAAAAAGAAAGAAAAAAATGAACGTTACATCCCAAAATTGAAAAGAATTCAATAATGTATATATGTATATTTTGCTTATTATTTTTTTAGTCTTTACAGGAAGGTAAAAAATATAGGATATCAAATTTTAAACTTTAGTATGAATTCTTGTTCTTATTTTTTTATTTATTTTTTGTTGAATATTATTTTGTGGTAATAAAAAATAAAAACATGTCGTTTAATCATTTAAAATTTGATAAATGACGATATTTTAGCAGGCTTTAATTAATCAAATATTTTTCTGAATTATGTTTTACATTTTTTTTAAATTTGGACTTAAAATTCATTAAATATTTTAGTTGACTTCAAAAATAATTTGTTTAATATTATTTTTATTTATTTATTTAATAAAAATTTAAAAAAAATATATAATATAAATATATTGAAAAAATATATTAAATATATAAATAATATAATAAATAATAAAAAAATAATGTAACAAAAATATTTTTTTTTATTACATTAAAATTATAATATAATAAAAAATATATAAATATTAATTTAAATAAAAATTTAAATAAATAAATAAATAAAAAATGTTAACTACATTTGACAAACACTACATTTTTCTTCTGAAATCTTATTATTGTACAAGTTTTCTGTACATCTGTGATGCATAGACTGTGACCCGCTAAATATGTAATTTAAATTATTATTTAATTACATCTACATGGAATTATTATTTCAAAAAATCATATGTTAGTTATTATTATTATTTTGTCAATTATAAGTTTTGGACTTTCATAAAAGATAAAAGCTGAAATATGATATGTCTCTTAATTTAATAAAAAAAAAACATTTACGTATTAGTAATTTTTTTATTTAAAACTTTTTATTTTTTTTTTTTTGTAATTTATTACAAACCTGTAAATGAGATCTTTATATAATAAACGTCTTCTATTCTTAAAGATGTAGGCATGGCTTTTATATGTTATAAATATGTAATTGTTATTATTATTATTTTTTTTTCGGTAAAGAGAAAAAAAACAACAACTAAGTTTGGTTTTAGAGACGAATGTAATGCGTAAAATTATTAATTGGTGGATACTGATGATATTCAATAAACTGTTAATTCAAAAATGATTATATTCAATAAACTGATAACTCAAAAATGATAATATTCAATAAACATATTGAATATCATCAGTATCTACGAATTAATATGTTTATTGAATATCATCATTTTTGAGTTATCAGTTTATTGAATATAATCATTTTTGATTAACAGTTTATTGAATATCATCAGTTATTGAATTATCAATTCATTGAATATCATCAGTATCCACGAATTAATAACTGATGTAGAACTGGTGATATTCAAGTAAATGATAATTCAATAACTGATGATATTCAATAAACTGATAATTCAACAACTGTTGATATTCAATAAACTAATAATTCTATATCTGATGATATTCAATAAACTGATAATTCATAACTGACGGAGAACTGATGACATTCAATAAATGGCCCCCGTAATCCAATTCTCCCCTTCTTCCTAATAATATCTGGCCATCTTTGTAATGGCCATGACTCACAATTCTAACGAGGGTTTACACTGTGAAGTGGAAATTCATTCTATTGGATGGTGCGATCTCTTGGGAGAGCGTTTCATCTATTTCATTTCTGGGATCTGCTATTCAGAATCAATATCATATATTCTTCGAAATTCACAGTTAAGAATACGGAATATTGACACGTTATTATTCTTAATTCTTTTTCTTTTTAGCCCTAATAAATGTAATTATTAGGGCTAATTATTAATATAAAATGAGTACAGTGAAACATAAAATTTATGATATTAAATTATTATACGGTAGCGTATAAAGTGGTTTCTGTTTTCTATGGCAAGGTATAAAGCGTAGGCGTAGCGTATAAGGCGTAGAAAAATATTATGCAGTAACGTATAAAGTCTAGAGCTCTGCCGCTGTGTGTCACAGACTTCGGGTACAAGTCCTTGCGGTGCCATGGATGTTTGTAGTGGTTCGAAATCCACTTTAAACCGTAGGTTTCGCTCTAATGTGACTGTAGAACGTTGGATGTCCATGGTTGGCAATCCTACCCCATAAAAAGAAAAGATCTCTTCTCTCGAAACCTGCTGCAGCTTTGGCCCACCATGGAGCTGTTGCGCCAGTGAAGAAGAACATATAAAACTGTTCTTTTAAATATACAGCGAGTAGGAAGATATTATACGGTAATGTATAAAGCGGTTACTCTTTTTCTACGGCAACGTATAAAGTGAGTAGAAAAATTGTATACGGTAACGTATAAAGCGTATGTAACATTGTAAAGCGAGTAGAAAAATATTATATGGTAAATATAAAGCGATTTTTTCTGTAATCTGTAATGTTTCAACGTATAAAAAAGTTGCTCTTTTCTACGACAACGCATAAAAAGGTTTCTCTTTTATACAATAATGTATACAGCGAATAGAAAAATTTTATGCGGTAACATGTAAAGAGATTTCTTTTTGTGAACTGCAATGCTCCATGCGCGGTACCAGCTGCAAAGCGATACGCTCATCATGGGGAAAAAAGGAACAGCATTAGATTAGAGGAGTGCAGAACATGGAATGCCAGGGGGGGGGGAAGGAAAGTGAAATCATAACACCTCGTCAAAACATCTCCCCCCTCCCTCCGCCTCAACTCCCTAGGGAGGGAGAGGGGGGGTAGGTCACGGATTGCTTGTTGCTCTCCCTCTCTCCACATCATTTAGGTCCCGGGGTTGAGATGGGGATCGATGCATTTCTGACAAACAAGATCAGCTGCTCGTAGACGATTTTCCCAGGTTTGGGCCTCCCTCCCCTCAACAGACGGGGCGACGCCTACGCTGAAAGTCGGCCTGTTTCATGAACTGAGAGAGTGGAGTTGAGGTGATCTATTTTTTTCTTCTTTTTGTGGGTGCTGCGAGGTGTTGGAATTGAATTTGCTGAAACGATCTGAAATCGATTTGTGTTCTATTATTTCGAATGCTTTTGAATTGAAGAGTTGCTCTATTGGAATGTTTTTTTCGTCATTGATTTTTTTTATATAGATTTCTCGATTTGAATTGCTTTATAATGGAGTAGAATTTTGGAGTAGTTTTTTTTTTTTTTTTTTTTTTTTTTTTTTTTTTTTGCAAAAAAAAAAAAAAAAATAAATAAATAAAAATAAAGAATTATCTATTATCATTTTATTCTACAATTTATCATTCGAATTGATTCAAATCGATTTATTTTTATTTCATAGAATTGTTATTTATTTATTCCTTTATATTTAAGCAAATTTTTTAATCTCTCAGTTATGTTAAAAGTGTTATTATTTTTGTGCTTAAAATTAAAAAAATTAAAAATCTGCTTTTTAAATTAATAAATTTAAATGTTTTTTTATAATTCAATATTTTTGGTTTTCTCTAAGACTTGTTAAAATTTTATCCTTCCTTTTCCCCCAGTCTTGTTTATAAATGAATAATAAAATAAATCAAATAATTTTCAAAGACTTTTAGATAAATCCCAAGATTTCAAATAATATCTGAATTAAATTAATAGTTGATCTTATTAAATTAATAGTTGCATATAGATATTTTTATTTTAATTATAAATAAAAATATCTATATGCACATAAAATTAACTTATAAATTAATTATTTTTTTCTAAATATTAGCCAGCAACAAAATGTTAATATATGTATTATATAGGGTGATTATAACTAAAATCCCACTTTCAAAATGTTGTAAAAAAGAACCACGGAGTCGAGTTTCGTATTTTCGGCTCAGAAGTGGAGCCCTTCCACAAATCTATAATTATATGTTTTTAAATGTGCTTAACATTGTACGTCTCTAATTGTATGTTTGTGGCGTTTGTGAGTGTGTGAATAAATCTGTGAATTCTCCAACCTGCGCCTCAAGTATCTCAACTCAACCACACCAAGTTACATTCTGGTTGCCCAAACAGCACACTACAATTCTTCAAATCATGTCAGGAGGAAAAAAAATTGCATGAATGCCATGTTATTGAGAGACCAATTTTCGAATCATGTTTGACGTGTTATAATAATCCGTGTTATAGAAGGTTTCCCGTATGTATCCCCGATATAAGGGATGCATATTAAATACTTTCTCCCGTTTTAAGACAAATCGATAATCTGCTTTATGAAACTGTTTAATTTATAAAGAAACAGATTAAGAATTGAGAGCGAAAAGAATTTAAAATACTGACCTTCCTACTGATAATGTATGCTAGCATAAAAAAAAAAACCTTCATACAAAATATCATTTTAAAATATAAATAGCAGTCGCATCATGCTGAAGTGAATCCTATTTCCGTTTGTTGATCTTTCTGCAGACTTTTTATAGAAAGCGCGATATCTAAACATTTATAAATATCGGGCCTCTCAAAGAACAAGGGAAGAAGCGGATGTTTACGAGATGGCACTGGAAGGGGGGTGGCTCTGAGAAAACGATTTCTCGAGAGATGCCCTTCCCCTTCAACTTCGCATTTTAAGGAAATCAGCAAGGTCACCCAATTCCGTTTCATTTTGCACATACGTTTCCTTTCCATTGGTCCATGCTAATGAACTAATTAGGATCATATTAAATTGTGCTATCATTAATGGCCATGAATAGCTTCTTGTAGAATATTTGCTTTTGGGGCCTGATTGCGGAGTGGCTATCGTTATCGCGCTTGGTACCACAGGTTTCCAGTTCGAGTCCCAGCGATGCCATGGATGTTTGTAGTGGTTCGGAATCCACTTTAAACCGTGGGTCCCGGTTTCATATGATCGTAGAGCATTACACAACTCAATCGGAAATGACCATGAATAGCTTCTTCTAGAATATTCGGTTTTGAGGTCTGATGGCCGAATGGCTAGTGCTCTGACGTTCGGTACCACAGGTTTCCGTTTCGAATCCCGATGGTGCCATGGTGTTTTTCCCCCTGTTGGTACTCCGTAAACGGTACGCTAGTTGCCAGCGGTTGCCACCTTGCGAATGGTAACGAGGCACTAGTACACGGATAGGCAAACTTACACGGAGGAGGACTGGTTCTTACAATAATTTAATTGTGAGTGAAACAAAGGCTAAATGCGAATAGGTCGAGCCAGCCAGGCAGGAATCGAACAGGGAATCTACTGATCCGTAGTCAGGCGCGTTGTGCCACTGTCCCACGTAGGTTTGAATGTCTTGGGTACTTTCATTCTACATGGGTTAAATTGCTCTTCATAAGTTACAATAAAATCACTCATCCTAATCCTGATGAGATAATAAACTAATCAAAATATTTCAGTGTCGTCGGTCCTTGATAAGTCTATGACGTTTCAATTAAATCGGATCATTTAAAGTAGGGCAAAATCGAGCCGAAAGAGTCAGTTACAAACAAACATACAGGTGAAACTAATAAAAGCAAAATTATCTTGAGATTTCGCATGAAATTACTGGAAATTTCACATTTTGGTCCACCAATTGAATCTATGTCATCCCATTTGGCATCGCTTATATCGCATTACGGCGCCAAATCGGGGATTTGTTGGCTATTTATCAAGCAGCTAAAATAAGAAAGATCAACTACCATTCCATCCTTGTCGAGAACCATCGATGGCCTGATTCATTTTTCATCGACTCACTAGTCGCCTAATCGATATGTCACAAACACTCCCTCAATTTGCAGCTAAGTGGAGTCACGGATACGACCTAAGTAGTTGCTTTATCACACCCGGGGAAAAAATCAATTTTTATTTTCTTGGGGGGCGACTACCCCCCCCCCACCCCCCAGCCAATGGAAACACAGCTCGCGGCACAGCTGTAAAAGGAAGATTAGAGTTCTAATTCCCCAAGGAACAATAAATTTTCATATTTTTCACGAGGCATCGAACTGTGGGTTGTTAGGGGGTTGTAAAAGGGGTTTGTTGCCCTGGGGGGTAGTAAATTTGTGGAGGGGGTGTTCTTTTTTCTATTAATGCTTCTGTTTTCTCAAACTGCCTTGTTCTCTAAGGTGTTGTAATAATCAAATAGACTGTTGTTATTGTTTTTTTTTTATTGCCGAGTTTTACTCATTTATGTCTGAGTGGGGTTTTGCAGTTTGGAATAAATTAAGTTCGATTATTTAATCTGGTGTGTTTTCTTCTTTTCTTTGCATGTTATTGGATTTTTAAAAAAAAGAAAGGTACTACAGGCCACTCTACAGGCCAATGACATGGCGGTGCCATGAATAAATTATTGAATAGCGATTTATAAGCAAAAATAAATAGATAAATAAATAAAATAAGAATAAAATGAAAAGAATAATCTCTGCGTAAAATTGGCTTTAAGAAATTCATGTTCAATTTACATGCGGCTGCGAATTCAATAATTATAATTTATTTTGTTGAATTTTGAGGAATTTGGCATGTTTGGCTGATGGTCAATTGGCTAGGGCTCTGGCCTTTGGTACCACAGGCTTCAGGTTCGAATACTAGTGGTGGCATGCATGCTTGTGAGTGATTCGGAATGCACGTTAAACTGTAGATCCCGGTCTAATTACCATAAAGAGTGCAAAAAATGACCGTAGAGCGACAAATCAAACCAAATCTTCAGTGGCACAACAACCCCATGGTGGGCCAAGGCCGTCTCCCCCACTGCCAAATTACTAGATTTACGAGATTACGAGATTTTTTTTTCTTTTTTAACATGGTAGGGTTGTGAGCCCTACTACCAACTTTCTACAGTCTTATTTGATCCATGGGGCCTGTTGGCCGAGTTTCTAGTGCTCTGGCAGTTGATACCACAGGTTTCGGGTTCGAATCCCAGAGGGGTGCCATGGATGTTTGTACTGGTTTGGAATCCACTTTAAGCCGTAGGTCCCGGTATCGTATAGCTGTAGAGCGTCACAGAGCCCAATCAGACTTGTCGCCCACATCATTCCCAAACTGTAAAGGGGCAACTCAGCTCTAGTGCTCAGCTCACATTGATGTGATGTGGTGTAATAGTAAAATTTATCATATTAATTCTTTTCCATTGGCGCAACAGCCCCATGGTAGGCCAAGGCCGTCTGTCCACAGGCAGATTTTGAAACATGACATGTTTTCTTTTTACGGGGTAGGATTGTTAGTCCTACGCCCAACGCTCTACGGTTATATTAGACCGGGACCTGCTATTTGAAGTGAATTCCGAACATTACAAACAAACCCTGTGGCACTGAGCCCCAGAGCCACTCGGCTATCAGGGCTCAATAAGAAGATTAAAATTGTAAAATAATCGAACACATTTTTTTTTTGTCTGGAAAAAAAATGTGTTCGATTATTGGACCTCAGTTCGGTGATGGTGGACCTCATGTTCCACTGATGTAAGCCACTTATTATCCCACGGGGCCCACTGATGGACGATGAGCAAAAGTCTGCTTTTGATACTTTGATACATTTTTTCTTCTAAATATCCCATGGGGGGAAAGGAGTAGCCAAACTTCCTCCTATGCGTTTCTTATTAACTTTCATCTTTTCCCTCGATGCCCGGCGGTTACGGTTTAATTTCATTGCTACATCCATGTACGCCGCGAGGAGTCGAAGCTTGTAGAAACTGGTTTATTCAATTTGTGTTCCTTACCTCACTTATTTCCTGTCGGTAGTGCACTAGGAACATTTATTGGCCACAAATAGAATACAATTCGTTATTCGTGAATAAATCAGGCCACGCTGTTTGCCAGCCTTTTTATTGAGATAAGACCAAGTGCAAACGTTATTTGGAGTTATTTTATCTTTTGTTTTGTCGTTATAATCCATTTATTTTATCTTTGAATTAATTTCTGGCTTTAAAAATAAGGTAAACAAAAATTATTATCGTGGTTTTCGTAACTTATAACTTTTTAATTTTGGTGTGGCCTGATGGCCAATTGGCTAGCACTCTGTCCTTTGGTACCAGGTTCGAATCCTGGCGGTGGCATGGATGTTGGTTAGTGGTTCGGAATCCACGTTTAAACTGTAGGTCCCAGTCTAATTAGCCCAAAGTGTGCAGAAAATGACCGTTGAACGACAAACTAAACTTTTCCCGACTTTTGGCACCATAAAATATTACGATGCAGATTCATTTTTATGCCCAAAATTCAATTTCTCAAAGAATGAATAAATTTCTTACCTGCCAGATGAATTCAATCACCGTACGCCGTAAAGCAACAAATTAAACCAAAATCTTCGATGGCGCAACAGCCCCATGGTGGACCAAGGAAGTCTGCCCGATTTCGAGAGAGGAGATGTTTTCTTTTTTACATGGTAGAGATCAGCCGTCATGGTTGTCAGCCCAACACTCTACAGTTTTATTAGTCCGCGATGTACTGCTTAAATTGAATTCTGAACCATTACAAACAAATCATCGCCGAGATTCGGAGTACTGAGCGCTAGTCACTCGACCATCAGCTCCCTATATGAAGATTAAAACTGTAACATAATCGTACACAATTTTTTTTTTTCTTCTGAACATCTGTGAGTCTTGTGTTCCACTGATGTATGCCACTGATTATCCCACGGGGCCCAGGGATGGACGATGAGCAAAAGTCTGCTTTTGATACTTTGATACATTTTTTCTTATAAATATCCCGTGGGGGGAAAGGAGTAACGAAACTTTCTCCTATGCGTTTCTTATTAACTTTCATCTTTTCCCTCGATGCTCGGCGGTTACGGTTTTATTTCATTACTACATCCATGTACGCCGCGAGGAGTCGAAGCTTGTAGAAACTGGTTTATTCAATTTGTGTTCCTTACCTCACTTATTTCCTGTCGGTAGTGCACTAGGAACATTTATTGGTCACAAACAGAATACGACTTGTTATTCGCGAATGAACCAGGCCACGTCATTTGCGAGCATTTTTATTGAGATACGACGAAGGGCAAACATTATTTGGAATTAATGATTTTATCTTAGGGGCCTGAATGGCCGAGTGGCTAGCGCTGTGACGCTCGGTACCACAGGTTTCGGGTTCGAGTCCCGGCGGTGCCATGGATGTTTGCAGTGGTTCGGAATCCACTTTAAAAAGTAGGTCCCGGTCTAATAGGATCGTAGAGCGTTGCGTTGGCATTGTGACTCCGCGTCCATGGCTTATCTTCGAGTTACACGCGTCCCCTGGGTCATGCAAAGTGAATACGTCTGTGCAACACTTGCCTTAAAGCATCCAACACTAAGGTGTCTGTGTTTGCCAGCTGCATTAGAAAGGAAGAAAAAAATGGTTTTATCTTTTTTTTTCGTTATAATTAAATTGTATTCTCCTTGCCTTATTTTTAAAGACAGAAAAATTAATTCAAAGAAAAAAATGAATATTCGCCATTTCTAATTTTGATGCGGCTTGATAACCAATTGTGCAGCGCTCTGTCTGTTGGTACCATAGGCTTGAGGTTCGAGTCCTGGCGGTAGCATGGATGTTTGTGAGTGGTTCGGAATCCACGTTAAACTGTAGGTCTAAGTACCCCAAAGTGTGCAGAAAATGCCCGTAGAGCGACAAACTAAAATTTTAATTTTGACGTCATAATTTCCCACATTGCAACTGCGCTACGACCACAGTGTTGCTACATATATATTTTTGAATTGTACTCACGATTCCATAATCAGTTCTTTCATATGATGCCTTTTATTCGAAAATTATGAGATATAGTAATCTCGACAATATTTTATATGCACGCTGTAATTTAAAAACAGATGTTATTTCTTGCATTGTTACATTTGTACATTATTTTCTAAGTCAAATGTCTAAACTCAATAAAGTTCTGTTAGCAATAGTTTTTAATAAAGTTAAATAATAAATCAAATCAAATCTTAAATTAAAGTTCTAGCAGCAAAGATTTTTTTGGGCATGATGGCTGATTAGTTAGCGCTCTGGCGCTTGGTACCACAGGTTTCGAGTTCGAGTGCCGGAGATGCCATGGATGTTTGTAGTGGTTCGGAATCTACTTTAAGTCGTAGGTCCCGATCTCATAGGACTGCAGAGTGTCACGGAGCCCAGTCAGACTTCACATCCACAATCATTCCCAAACTATAAAGAGGCAACTCAGCTCTAGGCACAGTGATGCGATGTGGTGTTGTAATAGTAGTTCTACAAAATAAAAAATAAATAAATAAATAAAAATTGCTTACAAACAAAAATCTTTTTTCGAAAATTTTTTGCTTCCGCCGACTTGATTTGCAATAAAGTTGTAACATAACTATCAGCATGGGGGCCTGATGGCCTAGGGGATGGAGATCTGGCGCTTGGTGACAGGTTCTGGGTTCGAGTCCCGGTGCCATGGATGTATGTAGTGGTTCGGAATCCACTTTAAGCCGTAAGTCCCGGTCTAATAGGTTCGTAGAGCGTTGTGGGGTAGTGTTACTCGCATTCGTACCACTGGGTAGTACTAAATGAGTAATAACGGTGCAGTCCTTGCTTATGGCATAAAGATTAACTGCCTCTGTATTGCCAGTTGTGTTAGAAAAAAAAATTAGCAAAGATTTAAAAAATAAATAATAAATCAAATTAAAAGGAAACGCTATTATTTTTATTATTAGATTATTCTGAGATATCGATTCATGATTTTATAGAAATGCCTTAGTGAATAAACGATAAACAAGTAATATAAAAAAAAAAAAATTTAAAGTCAATTCCTACTTTTTTTTTCACTCTATTGCAGAAAGTGCTTTATAAATAATTTTCATTAATTTTTTCTCTGGCTCCATCTATTGGTAGATATATTCAACTTAAATCTGAACAAAAACCTAACATGAATGAATGAATATTTGAAAAGAACTGTATTCACATCCAGTGTCATCCACTGCAAGTTCGAAAGAAAAATTGTATGTGAACTCGAGTGGATGAATGAAAAGTGTTTTATGAACGATTGAGAAATGTGAACGAGATATATATGGGGAGAGTGTGAGCTAACAGAAGGAATTGAATAAATGAGTGAAAAACTGACCGTTGTTTCTGTCCGAATTCAAAATAACGTTTCCCTTTGATAACTACCTGATAAAATAAAATAAAATTCTATTTCAATTTCACTGTGATTGCCCCAAAAGGGATACTGACCTCTAGATCTGACGAGCCTGGAATTCATAATATCTTGATGAGGATGATAAGCACGCCATTTGTGCTTTAATTCCTTAGTTACAAAAGTAAAGAGGAATAAAAGTTATTTAAATGTCGACAGGACAAAAGTTATTGCCCTCACAAGATTAAGGATGAAGCACCACAAAGATATGAACATTTCTGCTTAATGGCGTTAACAAATACCAGAAATGGGGCAACTGCCTTGATGTCGAGCTTATTCCTCATCATGTCTTTGACTGTCCAACTGTTGTAGTTGCTATGCATTGTTTGGACCGTCCCCTCTACCTAGGATTTATACTCAGTAATATCGGCAATCAACGTAGCCACTATTATTGAGTATAAATAGGCTAATTGGCTCAATATTATTGATTACCAGTATTGGGCATATGTAGCCAATATACCCAATACTGACAGCTAACATAGCCAATGTTATTTTCTTGTTCTCTTCAGGGGATACGACAACAAAAATAATTGCAAAAGCATTTGAAAAACTTTGTATGATTTCAAATCGAGATTTTATCTGGAAACCAGAACAATCTTAAATAATCTGTACCCTCTTCTGTATTCCTGTAGCCAAAAATGTGTTGTTGTTTCTTATCCCACTTGGCTGGCCAAGCCCACGAGCCCATGCGTACTCATGATTGAAGGGGAAGGAAGCAGCTTCTGTTGGGATGGAGCACCCGTAGGTAGAAGTCTGACTTTGGCTCCGTGACGCTCTTGCAGTCATAGTAGACCGGGACCTACGGCTTAAAGTGGATTCCGAACCACTACTAACATCCATGGCACCACCGGGATTCGAACCCGAAACCTGTGGCGCGGAGCGCTAGACACTCGGCCATTCAGGTCCCAAATTCCAACGGCACGCGGTGTTCCCAGGTGGTCACCCGCCCAAGTACTGACCGCGCCCAATGATGCTTGACTTCGGTGATCTAACGAGAACCGGTATATTCAGCATGGTATGGCCGTTGGCTTGCCAAAAATGTTAGCCAAGTGTCGCAACTGAAGGCATATTCATATTTGCGAAATTGTAAAATCATACCTAAAATTTCAAGATTCAACGATGGTCCATAATTCAAACATTCATTAAGAACCTTACGCCTTTTGAATATGCATAAAAGATCACGGTCTGACTTTTGAAGATTCCCTCTCTGATCTTACAACAGCAGAAGGAGACGTATGATAAGAATTCTTTTCAAACTCAGAAGATCACACTTCAACAATGTTCTTAGATTCCTTACACACCGAATCATTTTCTTTCATTTTAATATTTAAGCTGTCAAATCACCGTTTGAGTCGTTAAACCGTCGTTATACTGAAACATGAGGTGTTGTCTTCTTCTTATGGAGTAGGGTTCTCAGTCCTGCGCCTAATGCTCTGTATTCTTATTAGGCCGTGACTTACGGTTTAAAGCGGATTCTGAACCGCTGCAAACATCCATGGCACCGCCGGGACTCGAACCAGTGGTACTAATTTCGTATCCTTATAAGAATTTTTTTTTTTGTTGAACATATTCAAGAGTTAAGACACAGTTCATTTCCAAATGATTAGGTTTACATTCGACAGATGAAAGTTTTTTTTTTTTCTTAAACAGCAGAAATATTGTTTCTCATCCCACTTGGTAGACAGCAGCATCTAACCAAGGCCTAGAACCCTTATGCTCTCACGGAAGGAAGGAATAGGGGGCCAGTCTCTGTTGGGATGGAGGCGGTCTGGTGGCCAAGTGGCTAGCGCTCTGGCCTTCTGTATCCCAGGCTTCAGGTTCGAATCCTGGCGGTGGCATGGATGTTTGTTGGTGGTTCGGAATCCACGTTAAACTGTAGGTCCCGGTCTGTTTAGCCCTCGTGTGCACAAGATGACCGTAGAGCGACAAACCAAACCAAACCTGTTGGGATGGAGCCCCCGTAGGTAGAAGTCTCACTTGGATTAAAGTCGCTGAAGAAGGAGGGCACTTTATTGGGAATAACCCGGCATGTGCGTATCATACAGGAGAAAACCCAGATACTCCCACCAGGAGTTCGGTTAAAGAGGCAACATGTTGAACGCCACAAACATCACTGAACCTCCTTGTTTTTTGAAACAGTGGTCTCAAAGAACATCACTCAAAAGACCAAACAGTTCGAAATAACAAAGCCGACAGTGGACTGGACCTCAACCCTCTTGCTTATCAGCGGCTCACATTGTCACTGAGCCACGAATCGGCCAATTCATAAGTTAAATCGATTAATTTTCGTTGGGGATAGGGAAGGAACGTAATTCTTAGAATGAAAAGAAAATTTTCATTCTATCTCAATATAGTCTCTCTAACATCTCTCTCAATTCTATCTCAATCTTTATATTCAAGTGTATGGTGAGAGGAGATTTATTTTAACGCATATTTAAGTATTTATATTAATGGAAAAATATTCGTTCATACATGAGGATCAGAACATGGACCAATTGGCTAGCGCTCTGGCCGTTGGTATCCCTGCCTTCAGGTTCGAATCCTGGTGGTGGTATCGATGCTTGTTGGCGGTTCGGAATCCACGTTGAACTGTAGATTCCGGTCTAATTTGCCTAAAGTGTGCACAAAATGACCGAAGAGCGACGAAGATCAGAACATGGACTTTAAATAAAATTTTTCATTGTGACAACTTTTTAAAAATGAGTTGTATGAATTAGGACTTTATTTTCAGTGGCACAGAACTTAGGAAATCTAGTTTTAATAATTAATGATGCGGAATCTTGAGGTATTCAACATAATCTTTAAGATTACCCCCATCATCATCATTTGAATCATTGTGTTATTTCACTTCCAATGTCATCACAACACGCATAATTGGTGAGGTGCTTCTTTTTTTCTTTCTGTTTCTCACCACTCCTGTCTCCCCTGCAAATATGGGATGAAATGGGGCTATTAAATATACATCAGACGATTCACAAAAGAACAAAAACCTGGCAATCATAACCCCACGTGCGATATTCCAGCCCTTGTAATTGACTCCATTTGGACAATGCCTTCACTGCCAACCACAGCCGAGCAGACGATGTTGGGAGTTCGTGACTTTTCGGAACGGGGGTGGGGGGGATGCGTGAGGATGGGTGAGTAATGGGTTCGGAGAGTCCCGCGAGTTCTTCTTCGGTCACGTGACACCGCCCACACGTGCGGTGCGGGGTGGCGGGAAAAACGTTCCATTCGTTCCGCGGCCCTACTGGAGGAAGGGTGGATGAAAAAGTGATGAGGGTTGACTTTTGCTTTTTTTATCGTGCGGAGATCTGATATTGGTTTTTGGTGGATAGCGGATAAAACAATTTTGTGCTCAGAATTTTAACAAGAGGTAATTGATTTTGTTTCTTTTTACATTTCATTTTCACACGTTTCTTATTAAATCTTTTCCTTTAAAGCTGTTATGACTTTAATTTTGTTTAAAACCGATGTTGGTAAGAAAAGATTTGTTGTTTTTTTTTTCTGTTTGGTTTACTGTGTTAGCAATGCCACTTTTACGAGTTATTATAAGCGATGTCTTTTTATTCAATTCCTACTATTAGTTCACACTCTCTCTATATATAGCTTGTTCACATTTTCAATCGTTCATAAAATACTTTCTATTCATCCACTCAAGTTCAATTTTTTGGAACTTGTAGTGGATGACGCTTGATGTGAATACAGCTTTTTCAAATATTAATTCAGTCATCAAATTTAATTAATAATTTTTAATACTTTAAATAGAGTTTTAGCAGTTTGTAATGAAAATTGAAATCAACAGGCAGTAGCTCAATCGGTAAAATTCAACGATTTCAGTACTTTTCACGTGATGGTGAAGATTGCGAGTTCAATTCTTGCGAAATTCAATAAATATTTGAAACTTTTTGCTTTAAGCAGATGTTTTATCCAAATGATTTTCGAGAGTGAGTTAGCAGTTGTGGCTTAGTGGTTAGAAGGAAGGATTTTTCACAAAAAATAAAATTGAAGAAATTTTATTTTGCCACTTAATAGTGTGATTCTGTCATATGTATATACATATTTATATTAATTGTAATTATTTAATAAAAAATTAAAGTAAAATTTTTCTTTGTTGACCTAAGTAGGAATTGACTTTTTAAAATGTTGTTACTATAAATTTGGCATAACAGAGATGGGGAATTTAAAAAATTAATATTCGATATCTCAATTGTTATTAGTAAGATGTTATAAGCAGCACAAAATAAACAGAAATTAAATCATTGATGTAATATGTATATAAATGCACTTTATTTTGGATTGTTGATCTACTATATATATCTCTTGAACGCCTGCATGCATTTCTTAATGAAATATTATAGAAATCATCCTGTCATGATGTCTAATTTTTCATTCCTTTGATGTTGAATTTTTCATTTTGTTCAAGACTTGTTTATTTAAGGGTTATTCACTTTGGTTTGCAGGCAACCCAATAAATGCTATATTGATGTCTATGTCAATGATATATTTTGGAGAAGATTTTTAAGATTAAATATCGTGATGCCAAATTTTTCCTTTTGTTTCTTATCACATTTAGTAGACAGCAACATCTAGACCAGGGGTCTCCAAACTACGGCCCGCCAGTGTCATCCATCCGGCCCGCGACAGCGAATAGCTTATTGTTGATGTAATAAGTTGGATAAAAAAACACAGAATGATAATAACTCGATTTTATTGACTTGCTAGGTAAAGCTTCATGACAAGCATAATACGCAGAAAATTTAACTTAAGCATAATAGCTAACAAACAATTCAAATGAATCCCACTAACAATATAAACTAGTGAACATACCTCGGTAATTATACCTACCTATTTCCGCTTTTAATCACTAGATGTCGTCAAGTGTCACGATCGTATCGATACACACAATAGTAATTGTAGTAATTGAACCAGCGTAGTTAGCAAGCGTATGCTCGCTCAGAGCGCGTACTCGGTGACTGGTCTAGAAATTATAGACAATGGCAGAAGAATGAAAACGGTTGTGGCCCTGGGTACTTACTGGAGTAAACAGTACGGCCCGAAGGCTGGAAAGTTTGGAGACCCCTGATCTAGACGAACCCTGTGGTCTCATGGTTTAAGGGAAAGGAAGCAGAGTATGAAATATCCGTAGGTAGAAATTTGACTTGACTCCGTGACGCTGACGTTTTACTGGGTAGAGGTCCAACAGTCATATTAGACCGAGACTTACGGTTTAAAGTGGATTCCCAACCACTACAAACATCCCTGGCACCGAGCACCAGACCGCTAGTCACTCGATTTGTTGATTAGTTGTGTATGTAAAAGCTTTGGCTTTTGGACAACACAGTAAATATTATTTGTATTTTTATTGTGCTATATTAATGTCTGTCGTTGAGATATTTTAAACTTAAAAATTGGAGAAGAATTTTAAGATTAAATATCATTCCATCCTATCATGATGTCGAATTTTTCTTTCCTCTGATATCGAATTTTTTTTCTTTGTTCAAGACTTGTTGTGTATTTAAGGACTTTTGGGCAACGCAATCCATATTATATGCATTTTTATTATGCTATATTAATGCCTATGCCGTTGAGATATTTTGAACTGAAAAAGTGGAGACAATTTTTCACGTATTTCTTATATTTTAATTTCTTACCTTTCTTTTCAATTTTTTTTAAGGAGCCCATGATGGATACCCATTAAAAAAAAAAGTGGGTACTTACGTATTAACGGTACTTTGGCGACAGACTTGGAGGTTTTTAAGTGTCGCCAATCTTTATTATTTGGAATAAAAATATTTTGAAAGCGTTTTGATTTTAAATGAAGTGTTTCATATATATTTTATTATTTGGGCACAAAAATTTTAAGTGTAGATTGGCGCCAAATCTGTAGCTGCGGTTGGCGCGTGTGCTCTTTATTGGCGCAACTGTCGCCAAGGTACCGTTAATACGTACGTACCCAAAAGTGTTTTTATCCCCCCCCACTTATCAGGCTGTGAACAAACCTCTGTCCATTTTCCTGAAGGATAATTATAAGAATGTGATAATTTTTATCTGCGACGCATCAAATCCTATTTAATAATATAAAGCGCGAAAAACTGTGGTCCAATCATTCTTCAAGGTCTGCCCTAAAAAGAAGGCTGATTGATGGCCAATTGGCTGGGGCTCTGGCCATTTGTAAAAAAGGCTCCAGGCTCGTATCCTGGCGGTGGTATGGATGTTTGTGAAGTACACGTGTGCACAGTTGACCGTAGAGCGACAAACCAAACCTCCAAAGAAGATTCTTTTGGGTGTAGGTTGGAATAAGATAAGAATTGTTCACTATAGGTTGTTAGATGACAATCGAATAATAACCCAATTGCTAAGACGACCTCTGTTGATCAACAGAAAAAGTCATATTAATTGTCCAGATTAATTGGTTGAAAACGTTGCATGCGGAAAGTTGAGAAACAATCCAATAATGTTAATTACCGCTGGAATGTCGTGTTTCTCCTAGAATTTTCGCAAATGAACTTAAAAATTGCCTGAAAGAATCTTTGAAAATGTGCATTGAACTTAAAAAATTAAGATTACTTCAACGTTTCTGAAGTATTAAACATTTGTATCTTGAGATTTAATTTTCTTTCGTGATTTATAATAATTATAAGAATATGATAACATTTATCTGCGACACATCAACAGATCCTGTATAATAATATAAAACGGGAAATGGTTCAATCATCATTCAAATTCTGTCCTGCATCATTATTTCAACGATTGTCGGACTGCCTGATGGGAGTTTTCCGGATTTTCTCAAATATGAAACGCAAATGCGTGACAGTTATTCTTAAAAATCCTCCCCGAAGGCACTGTCATACATAAGTGGTATAGGAGATTGACTGATGTTACACATGCACACAACTATATGTTACATAAAGCAGGCATAGAATGTGTTTTCTGTTTCTAATGCGTAGATATTTATTTTTTAATTATTTATTTCATTTTATTTATTATTAATATCAGTTGAATTATTCCACATTTTTTCACTTAGATATATTTCCTACCGATATCAGTTCTCGTAGGATTAATAAAGTATTTTGGATTGAAAAAAGTCGACATGAATATAAAAATAAATAAATAAAGTGAACTAGTTTCAGAATCGTCTTGTTTTTATTCCATCTTTAAAAAAAAAAAAAATGTTTCTTTATTTTATTTCAGCCAAATCAATGACCTCTCTCTCTCAATTTTTCCTTTTTTTTTTTTTTTTTTTTTTTTCTTTTCTTGATTGAATTATGGTGCTGGCCCGCGACTTCTTTGCGGAAAATGGCTTGTTTTTTCTTTGATATTTAGGAAGAAAGTCACTGAAGATACAATTTTATTTATTTGCTTAACTATTCCTTTCCTTCTTTTCATTAGATTTGATTCTGCAGTGATAGAATGTCGCAGTTTATTTCCAAAAACGACAGAGCATCGCATGGCACCGTGAAAGATATTGAAATAAACAAACTTATTTATAGTTGGAAGGGAAAAAAATTATCTGTAAATAATTAGAATCATATAAATAAACAGGTTTTTTTGTTTGTCAGTAATGACGATTGAGAAAATTTTATTGACTTCTGAAAGCGATAACATTTCTATCGATGAAATTTTATATCGATTGTGATCGATTCGCTCGAAGTTAATAGGCTCATAATGGTCCCATCAATTTACTGTGGGTAATTTTCGTTTCGACTGAACTTGATTAGTTACTGTAATAAATAAACACCGCTTAGCTTTCTAAAGCATCCTCTAAAGGGGTAAAAAAAAATCTTTATATGAATTTCTTGTTAATATGTAATCGTTTGTATTTAAATATTTGATAGTTTTATAAATCCTGAAATACCAAGGTGAGTAGGTGATCATCCTCAGGATTTTGTTTTGAAGTCTTTGGATGATTTCCAAGTTATTTTTTGCTGCAGAACCCCAAACTGAACTTGCATAAGTAGTGGGATGAGACACATTTTAGAATTAAGTGGAAGTTTGGAGTGGAGGAGCCTTGATCTTCATTTGAGAGGAAGTTTATTGGGCTCATTGATTCTACAAAAACTCGTTGGTAACATTCAAGTTTGTCTTGGGCTGTTGATATTGTAGCATTTTTTTTCTCACGAGAATAGTTCGGTTTCTCTTTTTTCTGGTCCAATGACTGATTTATGGGGATCACCGACCCCGTTGGAGTCCTTCCCCCTTCTGTTTTCTCAAGAGGGTTTATGTGGTTTAGCTGTTTTCCAGAGTTTTCACTTACGCGGCTCTTTAACATATTGACTGCCGGTCATGTGAGGATGTGTTGCAAGCTATTCCGCCGCTGTAAAATGGATTAACTTGACTTAAATCAACAAAATGCGAAAATCCTACATTTATGAAATATTAAATATGGGATTTCAACTGAATCAAACCAATTTTTTCATTATTTTATAGAAATTTTATTAAATAAACAAAATAAAAAAGCTTTATTTCAATATTTCTTCAGTTGACTCACTGTGTTATAACTGTGTTGAAAGTGATTCCTTTGCCATTTGCCAAGTGAGTTTCTCACAGAAGGTGACTGACTTCCTGTAACAAATAGGACTCAAGAGTGGTCATGTCAACGTAACTATGTTTGTGTGTGTGTATATATATATATATATATATCGTATTATATTATATCATACTGGTTACTAATTGGGCCTGATTGGCCGAGTGACTAGCGATGTGGCGCTGGGTGCCACAGGCTTCGGGTTCGAGTCCCGGCGGTGTCATGGATGTTGTAGTGGTTCGGAATCCACTTTAAACTGTAGGTCCTGGTCTAATATGACTATAGAGAGTTTGGCATAGGGTTGACAACCTTACCCCGTTAAAAGAAAACATCTCCTGTCTATAAATCTGCAAGTAGGTAGACGGCCTTGGCCCACCATGGGGCTGTTGCGCCATTGATGATGGTAATGTTTAGCCATATTTCAAAATTATGAAATATTATCATTCAAATTCATTTGTTTTTCTAATGCAGATCGCAATACAGAGACCAGTTAACATTTATGTCTTAAGCAAGGGATGCACTGCTGTTACTCATTTAGCACCACCTAGGGGGCACGTGTAGCTTGAAGATAGCTACGGATGCGAGTAACACTACCCCCCACAACTCTACGATCCTGTTAGACCGGGATCTATTGTTTAATGTGGATTCCGAACCTCTACAAACAACCATGGCACCGCCGGGACTCGAACCCGAAACCTGTAGTTAAACCTGTTAGAACGCTAGCCACTCGATCATCAGGCCCTTCATTCATATTTATTTATTTGGTTGATATTTTAGCCTTTCATGAATATTTGACTACGCACGAGCGCGTGATAAACACTAGAGATAAAATTATTTTTTAAATATCACAGTACGGTCTGCTGTGTAATGTGTAATAATGAAACAAAGTGAAAAAATCCATTATTTTGCATAATACTTTCACAAACAATTATTTAATATAAATGAATTATTATAAGTTGATTATAATGGTTGATTATAATCGCTTTATATTCATTTTGTGCACACATTGGGCTCATTAGACGAGGACCTACAGTTTCACGTGGATTCACGAACCACTCACAAACTCCATGCTACCATCAGGATTCGAACCTGAAGTCTGGGGTACCAGACCGCTAGCCAGTTGGCCATAAGGTCACGTTAATTATAATATTATTTCTGCAAACCTTGGAGAGGGATGAGTTCTTCATCACTCGGGTACTCTTCCGAAAGTTCAGCCAACACATTTGAAGTTTGAGTTGGAGGCTTATTAGATAGTATTTTTCTTATTCTGGGTTGTGAAGGTCCTACAGGGCAATTCTATATTACAAGATCGTTTTTTTAATAAATCATAAAGTTGTCCATTTGAAACCACATACTTTTACAAATAGCTTCTAACCTTAAAGGCTCTTTCCCACCGAGGCGTTGAAGCGTGAAGCGTTGGCCAATCACTAGCCTCACCGCGTTCGCCTGAAACCGGTTGAAACCCACCGCTTCGAGTTGACTTTTAACTCTCAAATGCTTGCCGCGTCATCTGACTTGGATTGAGCCAACAGTAGGTCTGCCATCTAGTAGAAGTAACTGGAACTTCACTAGGCGTAGAGCTATTTCTGAAGTTTTGGTGGGAACGCGTCGAAAACATTTTCTTCCCTGCCGAGTGACGCGTCGCCGCCTCACGCCTCGCTGGGAACGAGCCTTTAGTCCACGCCAGTACCAGCGATTGAAGAGGATACGAAATGTTCAGCCGCAGCTCTTTTCGTGTGACTGGCCACTGAGACACCACGCGCTGGTGCGTTATTGGCACGGAATGAGTGCAGATAGTACACCTTTGTAGTTGTAAAAAATATTTTGTTATACAAAAATTGTTTTTATTCACACTGGAGTTTAATAGAAATCATTAGAATTTTTCTAAATTCTTTAGTAAAGATCATAGTACATAAAATTGCTGTAAAGAGGCATGTGTCGGTTTAAAAAAAAAAAAACAATTTAGCAGTCGAGAGTTAAAAGAAGTTTGATTTTTTTTTCACCAGCTGACGCCGGACTTTGTTTTTAACATAGAACGGAATGTCCCGGCGTGCTTTATTTTTAAGGTAAAACACATCCCCTAATCCTAATATGGTAAACTCGTTATTCGATATAGGTCAGTATTTCGTATAATTACCTGAGCATCTGTATTTCGCCTAATTGCAAACTTTTAAGGATCGGCCCGTCAATGCCCACGGAAGAGGATCTTCCATGTCGATGCTTAAATTGCTACGGATTCTAAAATGTATGCTAAACCTGTTATTCGAGCCTTTTTATTTAAATGTAGTGTACGTCTATTCATTCATACGTTAAAGTAGTTAGCATTTTATTGTTCATTATTTTATTATTCATTTGCATATGCGTATACAAAGCTTCTAGTTTAGATAAATTACACATTTTCATGAGAAATTAAAATAAATCAGCAAAAAAATAAATAAATAAAATAAAATAAAAATATATAAATAAATAAAAAAAATATTTGTTTATTGTATACTGTTAACTACCTTTTTTCTTTATATATTTCAAACGAAGGTTTACGTAAACTAAAATCACTATAATTCCATCATCAATAGTGTGGAAAAATAAACCCGTTTAAAAATAAAAACTAAAATAAATCAGTAAAAAAGTAAATAAATAAAATAAATAAAATTATATGTTTATTGTATACTGTAAATTGCCTTTTATTGTTTTAATATTTCAAAAGAAGGCTTACTTACATTACAAACACTATAATTCCACTATCAATAGTGTGGAAAAATAAACATACGTTTTAAAATAAAAACTCAAGTAAATCAACGAAAAAATAAATAAATAAATTAAAAATATATAAATAAAATTATATGTTTATTGTATACTGTTAATTACCTCTTTTTTAATATTTCAAAAGAAGGTTTACATAAACTAAAATCATCATTGATAATAAAATTCCACCATTGATATTATGGAAAGATAAACCATTTTAAAAGCGGAAATGGGCGAGTCGATTCCTTGCCTGAGGGTGCTAAGTAGATTTGTTCTGCGTGCCGCAAAGTAAATAAAATAATAATAATAGTTGTGTAATTTTCATCTAAATTTTCTTCTCAATATTATATTTAAAATTTGATTTATTAATATTTTAAATTATTTTTATAGTAATTAAAACCCTTACCTTTATACCTTTGTCGCCTATTACGCCGCTTTAATTTGGATCTGTCCGAATCGGACAGATTCAAATTAAATTAAGCTTAATTACACTTTCAAATTTTCCACATAAACATTTTTTATAATTTGCCTTGATTTCAATTTGCTATATGTTAAAAGCAATGCGAAAGTCAAAAAAAGATCAATCTTTTTCGAAAGGCAATTTAAAATAAAATAATTTCATAATGCTATATTTATCAATGTTAAATGCAAATGAAACTCATTTAATAAAACTCATTTACGAAATTATTTTTCAAATATTCTATTGAATTATTTCTGAAATTTAAATTTATCTTGTCAATCATTGTGAAGGACTTTTCTGCAATAGGGTGAAAAAAAAGTACGAATTGACTTAAAAAAATCTTTTTTATATTACTTGTTAATACGTAAATATATCGTACGGCAATGTAGTTGACCATCGTTTCGGTGCATATATTAATTAAATACAATTAATTCGTATTTTAGAACTTTTGAATACTGAGAATTACGCCATTTTTTAAATTTTTATATGATTTTTTTAAATAAATCGAAGTTTAATAAATAAGTTTCTTTTCCCCTATAACCCACTTAGTAGACAGCAACACACATAAGTCCATGAACCCGCGAATTCATGGAAGGATAAAATGGATTCCGAACAACTACAAATAACCATGTCGCCTCCGGGACTCGAACCCGAAACCTGTGCCATCGAGGTGACATAGAGCTAGTTACTTGGCCATCAGGCTATAATTAAAAATTTACACAAAAAAAGTAGAAAAAATTTACACAAAAAAAAAAAAAGAAAAAAATATATGTAATGTTGCGTTTTCATTACGTCACTTTTAAATGGGTTAATTGGCTTGTCTTTTTAATACGCTTTTATTAGTTTCCCCTGTATGTATGTATGTATGTATGTATGTATGTATGTATGTATGTATGTATGTATGTATGTATGTATGTAACTGACTTTTTCCCCTAGAGATCTGTTTCTCCTCATATACACTATTTAAGCTGCAAACAAACATTTACAGGCATCTTTCAGAAAGAAAACAGTTGATTCTTTTTAATAAGCTTTTATATTAGTTTCACCTGTATGTTTGTTTGTTTGTTTGTTTGTAACTGACTCTTTGGGCTCGATTTTGCCCTACTTTAAACGATGCAGATTTCATTGAAACGTTGTAGACTTATCAAGGACCGACGACACTAAAATAGTTTGATAAGTTTATTATCTCATCATGATTAAGATCGCCAGGATTAGAGATTTCATTTTAACTTATGAAGAGCAATTTAACCCATGCAGAATGAAAGTATCCAGTAAAGACATTCAAACCTACGTGGGACAATGGATGACGCGCCTGATCAGGAGATTCCCTGTTCGAATTCTGGCTGGCTCGACATATTCGCATTTAGCCTTTGTTTTACTCACAATTACAATTACACCTCATTTAAATATTATAGTTTAAAAACAATAAAAAACAAGCTTTTAGAGTGAATCAATCTAAAAAGTAAAAAATAATTGTTAACAGAAGAATAAAATGACTGACGAGAAAATGAATGTCACTGTTCTAAAAGCGTGGCGTGCTTTGTAAGAAATTTTAAAACTAACTCTGCATTTCGGAATGAAACTAGTGAAAAATTATAACAATTGATATCGAGCACCCCACGCTTTTAGAACAGGGACATTCATTTTCTCGTCAGTCATTTTATTCTTATGTTAACAATTATTTTTTACTTTTTAGATTGATTCACTCTAAAAGCGTGTATTTTAGTTTTTTTAAACTATTCATTTTTTAGAAGAAGAGAAAAACGAAGATTCTTTTCATAAATAACAATTATTAAGCATAGTTATATATAAAGCATCTTAACACATTTTGTAATAACTCTTGATGATAGTAGGCCTCCGGCATGTTTCCATATTTAGATTTCCCTTTCTTGTTATTAAGACTTGTTTATGCCTGTGGTACCTCTTCATTTGAGCATTTCTGCAATGTACGTGTATAAGAACAACTTCGAGACAGTAATACTGTTAAGAGGAGATTGGACCATTAAACTCACTCCCATCTTTATGGCTTGGGGGGACTCTGCCCCCACTACTCTGTTATTGCCTGCGTAGCCATCCTAGAGAAAACCCACCCCGATATGACGACACCCCTGGGGATAAGTATCATGTGACCCCCGAGATAGATGGGGGGGGGTGATACGGAGACGATAACTAACGTAATTGGAGATGGCGCAATATTCAGAATTGATTGCATACACACTCCTCTTGTATGGCTTCGTGAGTAGACGCACATGGCCGAGTGTACTGGAATATCGCGCTGTCATTGCGTTTTCATTTTTTCCTCTGTTTACATTTGATTGGGGAGTTATTGAATAACTAAGGCTAGAGACTTATTAATCCAGGGATGGGTAAACTTTTACGGTCGCGGGCAAAAAATCGACAAAAAAAAAAAAAAAAAAAAAAAAAAAGTTGGAGGGCCAAGATAAATTTGTCTCAAATTTTAAAAACAATATACAAGTATTACAATTTAAATACGTTAATGAGCTGAATGAAATGGCGATTTCATTTCTAAAAGTTCCTTACATTGAGGTTGGAAGTGAGATGGACTGATTCTAAGGAACGAGGCTCAATGCTCGTCTGTCAGTCTACACTCAAGAGCCAAAACATTATGACCACCCCTACATTTTGCAATGAACTCGCCTGGATGACGTGGAAGGCACGTGATCAGGTGGAAGTGGTATTTAACTGGTATCAAGTGGTGGTATTAATCCATGCCAAGTCGAGTTGAAGCTGTGTTGCGCGCCAAAGGTGGGCCAACTCGTTATTGACAGGTGGCCATAATGTTTTGGCTCTTGAGTGTACTTCTGAAATAATTCTTTCTAAGGTTCATAGTTGAGAACACTTGTTCACATATATATAAGATGCAGCAAATACATAGCACTGATTTTCTGGGAGTGAGATATTAAATTTGGGAAACTGATTTGTGATAGTGATTCGATAGTGATTTGTAAACAGTTATAAGTAACAAAGAACTTTCGCTTTTAACACGTTACCGATTGAAAGATGTCTGATCTTGCTATTTCCGACGATTTCTGTTTTGTAGAACAAAAATAGAGAAAGTAAAAAGATCATCCGTCCTTTGAAAAAAAGGAAGAAAACAAATAATATTTAATCAAAGTAGAAAAGGAGATGGATGTATAATATATAAATATATATTTCTTTTAATTTGCCTCGGACAGGCGAATTAAAATTCTATCTGCTGGCCGGATAGAACTTTCCGGCGGGCCGTAGTTTGCCCATCCCTGTATTAACCCATTTGCATCATAGTGCAAATATGAGTAGAAATTTCCTGATCCTTATCACCGATGCAGGTTGAAAGTGATAATTGAAGACGGATTCAACTATTTTTCCTGGTAAAAGCAGTTTTAAATAATAAAAAAAACTCAAATCTGCTCGGAAAATTTCAACTTACTATGTGTTAACATTGGAGAACGGATGAATAAACTCGGGAATATGGCGATGTTTAAAAATGCAAGAGGTATATATGAAGCATTGGATTGGAACACTACAAGAATGGCCACATTCAATAGCCCCATGAATATAGCAATGCTGAGTAGATAAAGAACTTCATGAAGAATGAATTGTTCCAGAATCTCTAAAAGAATATACAAAAGTAAATGAAGAATGAAGTATTACCAATTCTACAAGAAACGTTGTCACATTCAATAGCCAAAAGAATATATCAAAGTTTGAAAATTCAAGGCATAAATGAAGAATGAAGTATTCCAAATACAATAACAAGCACTCTACAGCTCAATAGGCATTTGAAAGTGCCGAAAGTGATAAGTATGAAGCTTCAAGAAGAAAGAATTGATCAACGCACTACGAGTAATTATAGCCATTGGATATATAGATGTTTAAAATCCCAAGCCAAGACGTGAAAAGTGCTTCAAGACACTTGAAGCAAAAGCCAATTTCTCCGGAAAATTCCTGAGGATTAACGTTATTCACGAAGCATTTCAAAAGCACTTTTTGGATTGCACCATCTAACCAGGGCAACACATGATAAAAACTGATAAATATGGAAAGTTTTGATTCGAATAGCAGTAATGAAATAAATAGACAAATCTACCAATAATCAAAAATAGACCAAACAAAGACCTACATGATATTTTGGAATATTTGTTATTTGCAAAACAATTCATAAAGATGAAGCATTTCACATCTTCAAGCAAACATTAGCCCCCAGAAATAAGTGAACAAAATAAACCGAAAATAAAAGCATAAATAAAATAATGATTCACATCTTTCACCATTCACTCTGTCTCCAGCACACAAAATCAGATATAGAATATGTTTCACGTGCCAACTACATTAAATTGTTTTCCTTTTTTTGTTCTATTGTTAAAAAATTGTGATTGATCACCATTGATTGTAATTTCGAAAAGAACACTTTTTTAATAACATTTTAATTAATGTAATTTAAATCAGCATTAAATTAGTACAGTAGTAATCAACATTTTAATTTATTCGTAATAAAATACGCCATGTATAACCTTGAGAATCAATTTGCAAACATTCTGAGCAAGCTATTATTTATTTTTCCTTCCATAAGGATGTCACTTTGAAAATTTATCTAAATACTTTACCCTTTTTTTTTATTATTCATATTTTTCTTTCAATGGAAAAGAATTTTTTTATAACATATATGCAAGGACGGCTAGCCTGTTTTAGAGTTACATTATAATAGCAAGTGTATAAATTCTTTTAGCTATCAGGATATTAACCATCGCCAAATGTTTATCGCAAAAATGTGTTATGGTGCCGCTGGTAGTTGGTTGTTATTAAACACAACATTAAAGCTTGCAACCCTATTTGGATCTACATATGTTTTGAAAAATGTTGGTTAAAAAAAACATCTGTCATAGGTATTAAAAAATCGATGAGTGGGAAGCTATTTGACTAATCACTTTTTTGTTGAATATTGAATCAAATACCAAAATTATATATATATATATATATATATATATATTTGAATTAAATCAATGTAATGTCAGCATAATTATTTTTTATGCTATTTAGATTTTTATTATAATAATTCCTGAACAACTTGTATATGTTATATGTTCTTTTTGGTCTGTTTTTCTTATCAAAATTGGTCGACAGCAACATCTAAACTAGGGCCGGCCAACCCGCGACCCGCCTTGAACCTTTTCCGGCCCGTGAGATGTATCACACTTTTACAAACTATATTTATTTTAGAATGGCCAAAGGAGTGAAAACCAATGTATTCAAAAAATGCATTATGTGCGCATCCCTCTATTCAAAAATGAACTGTCGAAAGGATAAGAAAAAATTTACTTTTAAAAGGACATTCTTACTTTTTAAAACGGCATTCTTACGAATAGATATTGCCTGTTTTATTTATGAGTTCGCAGAATAATTAAATTATATTCTGCGAACTCATGATGAGTGGAGAAAGAAATATCGCACTAGTGAAATAAATATTTTTGAATGATTTCATTTTTTATTTTATTTCGTTTGTATTTATATATTTTTTATATTTCATTTTCAGTGTTCTATATTTCTTTATAGTGTGCGTTTAGTATCGTTATTATTATATTATCTATGTTGTCATGTAAGAATAATAGTAAACACCAATATAATAACACGTGTTTCAATTTTTCACTCCAAAAAAAAAAAAAAATGTCTAGAGTGGATCTAAATCTAACAGGGGGATATATAATTTAAGATATACCCCGCCGAGTTAGGATGCATTTCCAAAGTGGCCTGCAAGATTATTTGGGTTGGCCACCCCTAGTCTAAGAACCTATGTGGTCTCATGGATGGAGGGAAATGAAGGGCAGCTTCTGTTGTGATAGAGCACCTGTAGGTAGAAGTCTGACTTGGCTCCGTGTCGTTGAAGAAGGAGGACACAGACTTTTAGGATTAACTACCTCGTCATTTGAGTATCGTATGGGAGAAACCCCGGAAAACTCCCACCAGATAGTTCGACTAAAGAGGCACGGTACTGAATATCACAAACACCAGAGTCTCTTTGTTTTTTGAAACAGTGTCTACAACAAAGCCGCCAGCGGATTGAATGTGCTTGATTGTTGCGATTTTTTGACTGGAAAAAAATGACTTCCAAGTCATTCAACAGTTGTGACACTGTGAGTGGAAAGCCCATTCACCACGGCAAAGTCATAACAAATTGGATTGGGAAAATCGGTGGAACTTTTTTTTGATTACCATACCGTTTCCCCCTTCTTCAAGATGCAATAAAAAAAAACTTCCGCAAGTTTTTAGCTTAAATTACTGATTAATACAATAAACCTTTAAAGGAAAAAGTGTGTACTTACGTATTAACGGTAGCTTGGCGACAGACTTGGCGGTTTTTAAGTGTCGCCAATCTTTATTATTTGGAATAAAAACATTTTGAAAGCGTTTTGATTTTAAATGAAGTGTTTCATATATATTTTATTATTTGGAACAAAAATTTTAAGTGTAGATTGGCGCCAAATCTGTAGCTGCGGTTGGCGCGTGTGCTCTTTACTGGCGCAACTGTCGCCAAGGTACCGTTAATACGTAAGTACCAAAAAAACAACAACCCCGATTCCTCTTTCCATGTTAGATAATCAATATTTACGAGTCTACGATTCTTCCAGAACCAAAGCTTCATGTTAACCATTGTTAGTCGCGTTTCCCCCGACTATTTCCAAATGTAAAGGCAGACTTTGGCATGCAAATGCGCCCAGAATTTAGTGAACAGCTTCACTTTCAGCGAGGAACCGAGGCCTGAATACTGACTAAGCCTCAAGACAACTCTGCCATCCTATTAGACCGGGACCTCTACAGTCATATTTGTAGTGGTTCGGAAATCACTTTTAAGACGTAGGTCCCGGTCTCATAGGACTGTAAGAGTGTCACAGAGCCCAGTCAGACTTCTCACCCCCATCATTTCCAAACTGTATTGGCACAGTGATGTGGTGTGGTGTAATAGTTATATTAGACCGGGACCTACGGTTTAAAGTGGATTCCAAACCATTACAAACCTCCATAGCAACCGCCGAGATTCGTACCCGAAACCTGCAGTACCGAGCGCCAGAGCGTTAGTCAGTCGGCCATCAGGCCCATTAGTCATTCATTCATCCCCCTTTGCATAATTGTTGCGTCTTTTTTATTTTATTTTACAGTGCATATTTCGAAATTAATTATGCTAAAGTGGGTTATTTTGTGTCATTTTTGTAAGGCATCTAATGCATTTCAACAATCGCGGGAAGCCGTTTGAGCGTCTCACAAAGCAAAGCGTCACTCAAACACTCATGAATATTTTGACGTCACATTTCACACAGATCTCAAGGACAATGCAACCTAAAAAAGAAAAGAAAAAAAAAAAAAAAAAAAATTGGAATACCATATGCCCGGGAAATTTAAATTCAAAACTGGTCTTAATTTTTTGGACACAGTAGTATATATATAATATTATCCTTTTTTTTTTGTACCAATGCAGCTGGCAAACACTTAGACAATTGTCTTTGATGCCTTAAGGCAAGCGCTGCACAGACGTTACTCACTTAGAACTACCCAGGAGGTGCGTGTAGCTTGAAGATAAGACACGAACACGGAGTAACACTACCCCCGTAAACGCCCAACGATCATGTTAAACCGGGACCTGCGATTTGAAATGGATTCCGAACCACTACAAACATCCATGGCACCGCCGGGATATCGAACCCGAAACCTGTGGTACCGAGAGCCAGAGCGCTAGCCACTCGGCCATTCAGGACCCTTTTTTATAAGATGTGATAATAAAAAAAAACTTTCGCAATTTTTAGCTAAAAATAAATAAATAAATAAAACTGCATACTCTCTCCATGAGTTTAATCGTCCTCTACTGGGCCTACCAGAACCAAAGCTTCATGATAACCTTCGTTAGCGTGGTTTCCCCAACTATTTCCAAATATATAGAGGCAGACTTTGCCACGAAAATGCTCCAAGGATTTACGTTGGGTAAGAGTACTCTTATACCAAGAAGAAATACTATGGATGCAAAATAAATCGTTAAACTTCTTCTGCAGACTGATAAGAAAATCCCTCGGCGATTTTATTTTGGGAATTCTGTGTACTTTTTGGGGTCCCCCCGTGCTCCTGAAGTAGGCAAGGGGGGAGAAATGGGGGGTGCTTGCAGCGGGGAAGAAAAACTCTCTCCCCACTCCTCATGCAGTGAAACCGAGTCCTGTTCCTCCTGTATATGCTGGGATTTTGCTGAGTGAATTGTTTGCACCGGCGGAAAGTTCCTTTCAGTTGTTGAGACGAGAGCTTTTATCTCTATGGTGTGATATTGATTTTTTTTTTTTTTTTTTTTTTTTTTTAAGGTGGCGGAAGGACTTTTTTTCTTTCTTTTTGTAGTTGAATTATTTTGATGTGTCGTGATTTTCTGTAGATATCTAAAACTTTTTACAGACTGTGATAATTAACCCAAAAGGGCCTGAATGGTCGAGTAGCTAGCGCTCAGGCGCACCGTACCACAGGTTTCGGGTTCGAGTCCCGGATGTTTGTAGTGGTTCGGAATCCACTTTAGGCCGTAGGTCTCGGTCTCATATGACTGTAGAGCAGGGGTCTCCAAACGTTTCAGCCTTCGGGCCATATTGCTTACTTCAGTAAGTACCAAGGGCCAAAACCGTTTTAATTTTTCTGCCATTATGTATAATTTCTAGACTAGTCGCCGAGTACATACTCTGAGCGAACAGGTTTATGTTCGATTCAGGATATATACATTCCAAACATCGATATACATACTCTTTACCCCAATATAACTACCGAGGGTAACCGCGGGATGTTCACTAGTTTATAATGTTAGTGGGATTCATTTCAATTATGTGTTAGTTGTTATGCTTAAGTTACATTTTCTGAGTATTATGCTTGTCATTAAGCTTTACCTGGCAAATAAATAAAACCAAGTTTGTCATTAGGTGTTAAAAATAAAAATAAAAAAAAACAATAAGCTATTCGCCGTCGCGGGCCGGATTTGGCCCGCGGGCCGCAGTTTGGAGACCCCTGCTGTAGAGCATCACGGAGCAAAAGTCAGACTTCTAACTTCTGGTGGCCCATCAGAACAGAAGCTGCTTCCTTCCCCTTCAACCATGAGTCAATACGGGTTCGTGAGCTTGGTCTAGATTAGATATCTACTAAGTGGGATAAGTAACAACATTAACCCACAATGTCCATCAGTTCGTGTCTGGGATATAAGATCCACCCATTTATAAAATTAAACAAACCTGTTTAAAATCTTTTAATATTATGTATATTTTGTGCATCTGTTGTTGTTTCTTATCCCACTTGGTAGACAGCAACATCTAGACCCACCCTGGTCTAGATGTCCCGCTGCCCGCTTTGAACATTTTTCCGGCCCATGAGATTGATCACACTTTTACACAATAAATTTATTTTATAAGGGCCAAAGGAGTGAAAACCAATGTATAAAAAAAAATGCCTTATGTGTGCATCCATGCATTGAAAAAATGAACTGTCGAAATGATGAGAAAAAATGAACTTTGATGTTAAAATAATATTCTTGCGACTATAGGGCAGATAGTGCTTGTTTTATGGATGAGTTTACAGATATGAGTTCATTGCAAGGAAAATATAGCCTTATAGTCGATACATTTAATCGCACCAAAGCATTTCAGAAGAAGTTGTTGATATTTGAATCGCAATTGAACAGTAATTATGCTCATCACTTTCCATTGTTGAAAGAATTTAAGAAATCAAAATGTAACAATTGCATCAAATATGTAAAAGAAATAAGAAAACTATATATATGTATAAAACTATTTTTTATATTTCATTTTTAAAATTATATATTAAAATTTATATTATATAATTATAATTTTATAATAATAATATTTCTTTACAATGCGTTTAGTATCATTATTATTATGTCTAGCATATAAGAATAGTAGTAAACACGAAAATAATAACTCATTATGTTTCAATGTTTCCCTCCAAAAAGATGTCTATAGTGGATCTCAATCTAATAGGGGGATATATGATTTTGTATGCGGCTCGCGGAGTTAGGGTGCATTTTCAAAGTGGCCCACAAGACGATTTGGCTTGGCCACACCTGATATAGACCAAGCCCACGAACCAGTGTGATTTCATGGTAAAAGGGAAAGGGTGGCTTCTGTTGGGATGAAGCACCCGTAGGTAGAAGTCTGACTTGGCTTCACGTCTCTTATTCTTTTTTTTTTTTTTTTTTTTTTTTTTTTTACGGGGTAGGCTTGTTAGCACTACGCCACACCGCTCTGCAGTTATATTAGACTGTGACCTACGGCTTAAAGTGGATTCAGGACCACTACAAACATCTATGGGCACCGCCGAGACTTGAACCCAAAACCTATGGCACCGAGCGTCACAGCGCTAGTCGGCCGTCAGACACTTTTGTACATCTATATTCATGAAATGCGTAACAAACTTTTGTAACGATACGTTCTTTGTAACCTAGTGTCGTATTAGCTATTTTATATATGTTGTTTGTTGTTGTTTCTTATCCCACTTGGCTGGCCAAGCCCACGAGCCCATACGCTCATGATTGAAGGGGAAGGAAGCAGCTTCTGTTGTGATGGAGCACCCGTAGGTAGAAGCCTGACTTTTGCTCCGTGACGCTCTTACAGTCATAGGAGACTGGGACCTACGGCTTAAAGTGGATTCCGAACCACTACAAACATCCATGGCACCGCCGGGATACGAACCCGAAACCTGTGGCACCGAGCGCCAGAGCGCTAGAACACTCGACCATTCAGGTCCCAAATTTCCCAACGGCACGCGGTGTTCCCAGGTGGTCACCCACCCAAGTACTGACCGCGCCCAATGATGCTTGACTTCGGTGATCTAACGAGAACCGGTAGCTATTTGATATATATATATATAAATAGCTAAATGTTACTTTGCATGTATATATATATATATATATATATATATATATATATATATATATATATATATATATATACATACACAGTAACATTTTATTTAAGAAATCTATAAAATCTACAAAAAAGTTAGTAAAACCAAAAGGAATTAATTATAACCTTCTAAAACTAGCCTTAGCAAGGAATACGTACCCTAAGGCTATTAAAAACCATGTTATGTCTGTTCGCTAGATGATTCCATGTACTGTTAATATTTAAGAATCTACTTCTCTCATGAGGATTATCGAAAAAATAGTTGAAAAATAGTGCTTCATGGAATAGGGAAATTTTCCTTCCGTGTTTGAGTGCAACAGGGAAAAACGCCCTTTTCTTGCTATCTGGGAAATCCCCACACTTGCGGTCGCACTCAAATGCCAATGGCAGATGCTTTTAAAATGCTCATTGTTTTCGAATGCTTTTTGAGTCGTTCGTGCGGGAGGGGGGGATGAAGTGTTTTTGTGGCTACTGGCTGTGAAGAGTCACTGTGTTATTTGTGTCGTTTAAGTGCCTGGAGATTTTCAAGATAAAGTATTTCGTTTACTGCTATTATTTTCCCTTCAAGATTCAGATATTATTCATGTTTACTACGCAGTAGGTCGAGAAAAACTTCCAAATCATAATGCATGTAAAAAAATATTGTACTATGAAAGATTTATCATCATTGGAGCAACAACCCCATGGTGGGCCAAGGGTATCTGCCTCCTGGCAGATTACGAGACGGGAGATATTTTTCTGTACAGGGTAAGTTTGTCAGCCCTACATTAGACCTTGGGGGGCTTGATTGCCGAGTTCCTAGCGCTCGATAACACAGGTTTCGGGTTCGAATCCCGGCGGTGCCTTGGATGTTTGTAGTGATTCGGAATCCACTTTAAATCGTAGATCCGATCTCACATGACCTTAGAGTGTCACAGAGCGCAATCAGACTTCTTCTCACCCACATCATTTCCAAACTGTAAAGGGACAACTCAGCTGTAGGCACAGTGATGTAGTGTAGTGTAGTGTAGTAATAGTAGTAGTAGTAGTATTAGACCGGAACCTACGGTTTAAAGTGGATTCCGAACCACTACAAACATCCATGGCACCGCTGGGACACGAAATAAAAGATTTAACTTTAAAAAAATTCTTTAAATCCTTTAGTTGTTAAAAATTTATTTATTTATTATTTATTTTTTTTTTTTATTATAAATTATTTAGATTTCAATGTAATAAACTCTTTTCAAATACCAGGTGTTTTTTTTTTTTTTTTTTTTTTACGATAATCATTAATGATTTTCTTGACCTATGATTACTTAAAAGTCCACGGTGCATCATCATTAATGAAGTATGTGTTGTATAGAAGAAATGTTATTGATAGCTTTAATCATATCTTTAAAACGTTAATTGTATTTTTGGGTTAATTTATACCTTCAGTCTGTAAGCCGGACTTTGAGGACCCTAAAAATTCTTTTTTACTTTTTATGCAGAAGTTGGAGTCGAGCATTTTTGTTGGTTGGTGGGGTTTAGTGACACAAGAGTCAGATTTGACTATGATGGGGCAAACAACGGTATTTTTTTAAAATTTATATAAAACAAACTTCATAAGCGTTGGCAGGTAAAAACGTAACAATACATGAATGGATAAATTGACAATTGCAAGATAAGTCAAAATGTTTTTTGTTTTTTTTCTTTCTAATGCAGCTGGCAAACACAGACGTCTTGGATGCCTTAAGGCAAGTGCTGCACAGACATACTCACTTTGCATTACCCAGGGGCCGCGTGTCGCTTGAAGATAAGCCACGGACGCGGAGTAACACTGCCCCCGCAACGCTCTGCGATCCTATTAGGACAGGGACCTACTTTTTAAAGTGGATTCCGAACCACTACACACATCCATGGCACCGCCGGGACTCGAACCCGAAACCTGTGGTACCGAGCGCCAGAGCGCTAGCCACTCGGCCATTCAGGCCCCCTCGATAAGTCAAAATGTTTAAAATCAGAAAATGATCAAATTAAAATTTGTCTACTCTAAAACCATGCCAGTGGTATCATATTCCAACATATGGTCTAAATTAGAAGAATCGCGCTGTTCCGTGTGAGATTCAGTTTCCAAGTCGACAGGAGTAGCAAAAGACGCCAATGGCTTAAACCTGTTAGTGTCAAAATGTTTTTTGAATTTCGGCAAAGATTTCGATTTAGTAGTGGAGGATTTACATTCGATGGAAGGTGTTGTACTAGTAATTTTAGGATCACTCTTAAGTTTGCAATTTGTATTCCTTGGGGTTGCAGGTAAATTAGTAGTAGATGAATATGATGGGTTAGAGATAGTAGAAGACATATGTACTAGTGCATTTGAACTTAAAGATAGAGAAGTGGACGGTCTGTCAGAAACATGAGCTGGTTTAACGGATGTCAACTTGGTATTTGAATGTGTAGAAGGCAAGCATTTCTGGAGGAGTCGTTATTAAAAACCCGACAGTACTTACGTATTAACGGTACCTTGGTGACAGACTTGGCGATTTTTAAGTGTCGCCAATCTTTATTATTTGGAATAAAAATGTTTTGAAAGCGTTTTGATTTTAAATGAAGTGTTGCATATATATTTTATTATTTGGAACAAAAATTTTCAGTGTAGATTGGCGCCAAATGTGTAGCTGCGGTTGGCGCGTGTGCTCTTTATTGGCGCAACTGTCGCCAAGGTACCGTTAATACGTAAGTACCAAACCGACTCCCGACTAATAATAATTTATACTTATTTATTCATTTTTCAAAATTTCGAGCACCGTCCAACTGGTGGCACCTGTCGCCAGGCGAAGGCGCGACCGATTGCAAATAAATAATCCAACTTGGTAACATTTGAGTCTTATCATTCGAAGGGATATTTTTATGGAAAACCTATTGGCCCATCAAGATTTGGCAGAAAATGGACATATGTAGGAGGAGGACAGGGAGAAAACGCTCAAGACAGCCTGGTTGAACATTTATTTTCCATATCGAATCTGAGTTTCCCCCCTTTTTTGGTGCAAGGGTCTGTCAAAGCATTCCTTTTTCAGGGGTGTGCCTGAACGATTACGTTCCTTCTTTGTGCTATTGAACTTACGTCGATTTATATTTTTATTTACATCAGATATAAAATAGAAATGGATATAATTATAAAAATTAAATAATTATTAATTAACGCAAATTAAAAACATTCACAAATTTATTTCATGTCATAAAAGTACTTAAAATTGAATTTTTTTAGAGTACAGGTTGTGCAGCTGCATGTGGTTGGGTTGAAATACTTGAGGCATACGTTTGAGAAGTCACAGCTTTATTGGCACATGCACAAACACTATTTAACACTTTTAAAGATACATAATTATAGATTCGTGGAAGGATTTCATTTCAAAGCCGAAAACATGATACTCAAGTAACCGCGGGATGAGCGAAAGATTCTCCGGGTGAGAATCTAAAGATTATTTAATTATTAGGTACATATATTAAATATAAAGGATACTATTTACAAAGAAATGGAAATGAAGGACAAGTGCAGTTCACTCCAAGGTCGGAGATTTTCAGAGTTCTCGAGTCTACGACGAATCTGAAACACCTGATCTGCAGAAGACCTTAACTATCACACGGCGTGGTACACGAAACCACAAAGGGCTCACTTTGAAAGCAGGCGGAACCCCAGCTTGTTCAGTCACTTCAGAGAAAAAGACAACACTTCTTGTCGACTCAGCGCAGAACACTTCTCTTTTACTTCTTCAAAAACCTCCCTTTAAGAAAATCCGTCAAGAGGAGTCAACTTCCTTCACTTCTCATTGGAGTCGACACTTCCTCAGGTCATGGTCTCACTCATCACGATGGAACAACTTCATATTCGATTTTTAGTTGTTTCGACCTGTGACGGTCGCACAGATAATTGCTAATTTCATGAAGTCTCATTATACATGACATTGATTTTCTGCTGTCAGATTTGAGTGACAGGTTGTTCTCATGAGTATAAGACACTCATTACATATAATATAAATATCCACAGCTCTGCTTATCTGCTGTCATACTTGAGTGATAGATTGTTATTATGCACTAATTAAAGAATATACATTCCTCCTCCATATTTGAGTAGATACTTTCAAAGTTGCTTTTTGATTAGAACTCGATGCTGATGCGGGCGTTCTCTTCCAGGGTTCCGAACAGCGATGTGCTACGTGATCGTGACGTCACGGACACTACTGTGGACCCTGCTGACCGTCGCCACCACCCTGTCCATGCTGGCCGCCGTCGTCACCCCCACATGGCTGATAGGGGAGCCCCGGTGGCCGGGCATCAAGGTGAGGGGGGAGACGGCAGAGAGGGAGCTCTACTCCCCCTCCCTAGGTGAGTTTGATTCTTGAGCATTCTTCCTTGTTGATTAAAGAACCTTGTGTTACAATGGAACGGAATTTATCAACGTAACAGAATTTTTATAATGCTAATATGTTGTTATTCAAATGCAGTTGGCAAAGGGCTAAATGAGTAACAGCAGTGCAGCCCTTGCTCATGGCATAAAGATAACTGTCTCAATACTGCAGGTTAAATTAAAAACAAGTAATATAAAATAAAAATAGAAATTTAAGTCAATTCCTACTTTTTTTTCACTCTATTGCAGAAAAGACCTTTATAAATAATTTTCACTCATTTCTTTCTTATCATCTATGGGTAGATACAGGCAACTGAAATCTAAAAAAAAAAAAAAAAAAAATGAATCAATGAATATTTGAATAAAGTATATTATTAACATCAAGTGACATCCATTATAAGTTTAATGAAAAAAATGTATTTGAAGTTGAGTGGATGAATAAGAAGTGTCTTATGAACGATTGGAAATTTGAACAAGATATATATAGGGAGAGTGTGAGCTAATAGAAGGAACTGAATAATGATGATTAATGTTATTATGAAGACTCTTTATTATTTTAATTATGTGGTAAGACTCAAACGAGTATTTTGGACTCCCCTGGGGCAAACACTAGTTCTTTCGTATAATTGTTGTTCTAATGAAGCTGGCAATACAGAGAGAGTTGATCTTTAATCCATAAGCAAGGGCTGCACAGCTGTTACTCATTTAGCACTACCTAGGTGGAACGTGTAGCTTCAAGATAGGTTACTAATCGTGAGTCACACTACCCCCACACAACGCTCTACGATTCTATTAGACCGGGGCCTACGGTTTAAAGTGGATTCCGAACCACTACAAACATCCATGGCACCCTTGGGATTCGAATCCGAAACCTGTGGCACCGAACGCCAGACACTCGACCATCAGGGTCCTGTACTAATAGATATATATATTTTTAAAAAAGTAATGCTTTTTTTTAAATAATTTCACTTGCAAATGTAATTTTTTATTACTTAATTTAAAATTAAGTAATTTGAAAATTTAATCAGTCTAAAATTAATTAATTACAATTTTATTAGCTTGTTATAATAAATTATAATTAGTTGAATTGAAAATTTAATATGAAATTAATTAAATAAATTAATTTAAAAGATAATAAATTAAAAATTATAATTTAAAATAATATTTTTTTAATTATGATTTTTAATTAATTGAATTAAAAATTTAAATCAATTTAGAATTGATACTTAATTACCTAATTAAATTTAATTAATAATGAAGGGAAGCTGAACGACTGATGAGAGTTTCACGGCTGCAAGATTTACCTAGCAGATTTCGACACAGGAGGTGTTTTCTTTTTTACGGAGCACAACGCTTTACAGTCATATGGTACTCGCTCTGGCTCTCGGTTTCGTGTTCGAGTCCCGGCGGTGCCATGGGTGTTTGTAGTGGTTCGGAATCCACTTTAAACCGTAGATCCCAGTCTCATAGGACCGTAGAGCGTCACAGAGCCCAATCAGACTTCTCACCCACATCCTTCCCAAACTGAAAAGGAGTAAGTCAGCTCTAGGCACAGTGATATGGTGTGACGTACTAGTAGTCATAAGAGACCAGGACCTACGGTTTAAAATGGATTCTTAACTACTACAAACATCCATGGCACCGCCGGAACTCGAACACGAAACCTGTGGCACCGAGCATGTGTGTACTTTTTAGTCTACAAAGTACTCGACCGATTTCGTCGAAAATTTCGCAGTTTGTTCTTGTTAATGTCAGAAGTATTTAGACAGTGAATGAAATCCGATAGGTGGCGCTGTTGTTTTTATAGTGTTATTTGAAGAATTTGCTGTTGAATATTGATATAATTAATACAAATTAGTTCAGTATATTTCATTCATTGGGACCTGAATGGCCGAGTATCTGGCGCTGGGTTTCGGGTTCGAGTCCCGGCCGTGCCATAGATGTTTGTAGTGGAATCCACTTGAAGCCGTTGGTCCCAGTCTCATATAAGAGCGTCACGGAGTCCAGTCAGACTTGTCAGCCACATATTCCCAATCTGTATAGGAGCAACTCAGCTCTAGGCAGAGTGGTATGGTAGTAGTAGTAGTATATTTCGTGAATTAATAGATTTTTTTGATAATTAATTGCTAAATATTAATTTCGATTATTTATTGTAGGCTGTTTTAGTGTTGTTGCACAACAATGCTAACCGAAACGTCAAAATATGGCAAACTAAATATTAATAAATAATTTAACAAACTGAAGAAGAGGTTAAAATACCAAAGACAGCACAGCAATGAAACAGAAAAAAAAAAAAAAAGAATTATCACACATAATTCAATTTATGCCACTGTAATTGAATAATTTAATTTATATGGAACTTCAATTGTATTAATTTTATTAATATACAGGATTATTATAATTAATTTCCCCCGTTTCAAAATGCTGTAAAAAAAAAATCCACTCGTCACAATGAGTTCCAATTTGACCTGATGACACTTGAAAAAGGGAAAAACAGTACGGCATGAAAAGAGTTCCGAAGTGTATTAATAGATGACGCTGTAAGCTGCATAAATAGAGTGAATTCGGCAGCCAGTTATATTTTGAATCGAAATGACAACGTTTGTTTAGTCACAAACAAACAATCCTCAATGTCCTGCAGTGCGGGACGGACATCCTATGAGTGGTCTACTCATGAATGTAGGAAAAAGGGGCAGCTTCTGTGACGGAACACCCGTAAGTAGAAGTCTGACTTCTGCTCCGTAAATGCTTTTACGGTCATAGGAGAACGGGACCTACGGCTTAAAGTAGATTCTGAACTACTACAAACATCCATGGCCCCGCCGGGACTCGAACCCGAAACCTGTGGGACCGAGCGTCAGAGTCGACTCGACCATTCAGGCCCGAAATGACAACGTATTTGACAGGACTTGTACATGAAATCAACTGTAGTGTTTAATGTGCTGGATTGTTTTGGTGTTTTGACGGAAAAAATGGCTTCCAAGTCATTCGACAGTTATGATACTGTCAGTGGAAAGCTTTTCCACCCCGGCAAGGTCATACCGAATTGGTTGGGAAAAATCGGTGGAACGTTTTTTTGAATGCCGTACCGTTTCCCCCTTCTTCAAGTATCGAGTTCAATTCAAATTTGAACTCATTGTGACAAGTGTTTTTTTTTTTTTTTTTTAACAGCATTTTGAAAGCGGGACTTTGCTGTATATAATACTATGTAATAAATTGCATGTATTATGCACCAAAAATGTATTTCATTTGACAACAATATATTTAAAGAGCGAAGTTATTATTAAAAATATCCCGCTTACAGCGCCATCTATTAATAAACTTTGGAACTTATTTTTGATGCCGCACCGTTTCCTCCTTCAAGTATCTTCAATTCAAAGTTGAACTTTTTTTTTACAGCACTTTGAAAGTGGGACTTCAATTATGTATATATACTCAATCACCTTGTGCATATATACTCAAATTTAACATTGAGTGAAGCATTTACCTCGATGACGGCTGGTGATAAAATAAAAGCCCATTCTGATTGGACGCGTGTGTTTTTGCAGGGATCTACAACCGGTGCATCAAGATCCACGAGATCAAGCGCATGTACACGGACAACTGCGCCCCTTTCGTCACCAGCTTCGGCATGCCCTCCGACCAGTTCCCCAACTTCTGGAAGGCATCGCTCGTCTTCTTCGGCTGCGGCCTCTCGCTCATGCTCTTCACCCTGCTCACCTCCGTCCTCGGATGCTGCTTCAGGAGCATCATGCGCAAGAGCATCTTCACCATCTCCGGCACCATACAGGCCATCGCAGGTCAGTGGTTTCCCCTTTAATCGAAAGCAAACCGCCCTTGCCACTCACATTAGGACTCCGTCGCTGTGCGCTCATCCACCTTTTTCATTCTCTATAGCAGGGGTCTCCAAACTACGGCCCGCCAGTGTCATCAATCCTTAAGCATAACAACTAACAACTATTTAACTTAAGCATAACAACTAACAAGTAATTGAAATGTATCCCACTAACATTATAAACTAGTGAACATCCCGCGATTACCCTCTGTAGTTATGTTGGGGTAAAGAGTATCGCATATGTATGTGTATCGATGTTTGGAAAGTACGTATCCTGAATCAAACATATGATTTTTATCCTGAAAATCCCTCAGGAACGGAAAAGCTAAATGAACGCGAATGAAACCGCGGGGTGTCCACTTGTAAAAAAATACTAGAGATTTATGTAATAGTAATTTTTCACTGACAATAGTGGATCAATTTTACTTGTACCAATTATTAAAAGAGATTTAAGATGCTCATCGGTTAACTTAGATCTGTAAACATTCTTTGTGTACTTCATTTTGGAGAATGAAGCGAATTTAGCAAGCGTATGCTTGCTCAGAGCGCGTACTCGGCGACTAGTCTAGAAATTATAGATAATGGCAGAAAAATGAAAAAGGTTTCGGCCCTCGATACTTACTGGAGTAAACAGTGTGGCCCGAAGGCTGAAAAGTTTGGAGACCCCTGCTCTATAGCTAAATTGCTCGAAGCCTTCTATAGCCCATTTCGCGGGACTAATGACGACAACGCGGTGTGTACTCACATGACCTTTTTCTCGCTCTAACAATTTCGCCGACCAATTTCATCATCAATAGCACGACAGCCCAGGGTGGGCCAAGGCTTCCCTTTGAAGAGATTTCCATGCATTCCTCTGGGTGACAAAGGTTCTTAACCTTTTTAGTACAGCAAAAACTTATACAACTGCGTCTATAACTGAATCTTCACCATCTCCGGCACCGTACAGGCCATCGCAGGTCAGTGGTTTCACTCAAACCGCCCTTGCCACTCAAATGACAGGTTCATCGCTGTGCGCCCACCCACCTTTTATCCTCCATAGTTAAATTGCTGGAAGTATTCTATAGCCATTTCGCGGGACCAATGACGACAACGCGTTGTGTTGTCACATGACCTTTTTTTTCTCGCTCTAACAATTTCAACAAAAGCTACCTTTAACTTTGAGCAGCAAACTCAAAATGCAGACCAAATTGCATATCAAGGTTATAAAATTTGGGGAATTTCAACAAGTGGAAATCGCATTACATTCCTCGTCTCCAATGTTGCAGTAGTAAAAAATAAAAGTAAAGCAAAATTTTCTTCTTAGAATTTGGAGTCGATCGTGTTAAATCAATAAGTCAAAAATGAGAATTAAAAAAAAAAAAATTAATTCTCTTTTTCACAAATTTGTATTAAATCAAAGTTGTGTAAAACAATTCGTGTATACTTGGTTTTCCTTATATCTTGCATTTAAAATCGGATTTCATCATCAATATCACAGCCCAGGGTGGGCCAAGGCTTTCCTTTGAAGAGGAATGCATTCCTCTGGGTGACAAGGGCCCTCCAATTCTTAACTTTTAGTACAGCAAAATCTTTTTCAATTGCGGTTATCCATCACAATTCGGTCGTCCTCTTCCTCTTTGTCCCTAAGGTTTTGCCAAAACGAGCCTTTTCACAGGGATTAAATCATTCATTCCAAATACACAGGCAGCCCAGTTTCATCTGTTGATCTTAATAAATTTTATAATATCTGGCTCTTTATAACATTTATAAATTCCTGCGTTGTGCCGTCTTCTCCAACATTCACTTTCCCTAACAAAATGGCTCTATGAATGGCTAGTTCAGGATTTCCCAATGGATGATTCAGCTTCTGTCCCACCAAACACACCACATTGCATTTTTAAAGTGCACGTCCTTCGTTATTCATTTTGGTGAAACTCCTGGCGAAACGCAGACCTTCTTTCTTTTGAGGGTTTTGAAGAGAAGCCATGACTCATCCCCAGTGACAACATCCTTCAGAAACGGACCCCACACGTTTCGTTGAAGCAAATCAGTGAAAATTCGGACACGTTTGGCTTTAGTGTTGTCGCTGAGTACGTTGGGGACCTATCCAGCCAATTTCCATAACTTTCCAAGCTTTTCGAGACGACGAACGGTGGTTGAATGGTCCACATTGAAGTGGTCGGCCAGCATTCGAGTTGTCAAGTTTTCGTCCCGTTCCACGGCTGCCAAAAGTGCCTGGTCGTCGAAATCCGATGGTCGATCTCTTCCTGACTTATCTTCCAAGCTAGTGTCGCCAGATTTAAAACGGGCAAACCATTCCCTGCATCAACTTTCGCCGATCCGTTTGCTCAGTGGACACCTCAGAACTATGACTTTCGCTGGTGGTTTGAAAGCTTTCGACACTTGCACCCTCTGAGCAGGCTTCACCATCTCACATCTCGGGGCTCAGATGTCAGGATCTCCTTGACAGTCCGTCGATGGTCTTGGAGTTTCTTCGGGTATTTGGATTCATGGACCTAGTCTAGCCCCGCTGGACTTTGGGGATGGGCGAAGAAGAAGACTTTCGCTGATCGTGCCCTCACCGAAAAGTTCGTTGAGATCGCGAAATGACTGCGCTGCCTTCCATCCTTTCTCAGGGTGGCACAGCATAATACGACGAATAGGAGTATGATTATCGACGCGCATTTTTATAACCAAAAAATAAAAGGATATTTTCATTCATAAATTTATAAAATATTGTAGATTTTTATTATAATATAACACTCACAGAAACGTCTGATAGTTACGCACCAACCCAATATTACTGCCCTATGGTCAAGAATTCTATAGAATTATTGGGTCACATATCGGGAAGAAAAGTCAATTGAATGTATAAATACAGTATGTAGGACAAATAGTCATCCGGTCCCACCTTATTGACTTGACTTATAGTAGGGGTTCGAACCCAGTTTTATATTCCAAAAGTAAAATATAAGTGATTATTACTATTAAAGATTCAGTAACCATATTTATTATTAATTTTTACGTTTTTGTGTGTTTTATTTTACATATATTTCATATCTTTATATATAATGTAACAAAATTATTGGTGCTTAATATTACATAATTTTAATAATGCTTGGTTCGATTTTTGGAATAATCAAGCTTAAAGTAATGAATCAAATGCCCTTTTTTTTTTTTTTACACAACAACACTAAAAATGTTTGTTTGTATTAAGTCGCAAGAACCGCCATTTTTAAAATGGAACATGATTTTTGGCCAATCAGTATTGCAGAGATACGATTTAAAGATTAAGATGATAAAGATTCACGTTATTTGACAAAGGATGGGATATTCTAGTCTGCACTATATTGGAAAATTATTTAATTCTTGTTTATTTTTTTAAATTAAACGTTAGACAACCGAAGCCTAATATTTTGTTATAATTTTTTAGAACAGGGAATCAACCATGCGCCCATTTTAATTATATTATATTTATGATGATGCCATCTGTGCATACTTTGTTTAAAGCATGAATTATAACCTAAGATTTTGTTCTTTTCCGAATCGCAGGTCTGTTCTACATCCTGGGTCTGATGTTGTATCCAGCAGGCTGGAACAGCCGAAGAGTCCACCTGATTTGTGGAGATAAAGCCGAGCCCTTCTCGCCCGGGAACTGCTCCTTAGGTAAGCAGAAATAATCACACTTCATCACAAATCGGTTCGAATCCTGCTGGTGTCATGGATGTGTGTGAGTGGTTCGGAATCCACTTTAAACTGTAGGTCCAGGTCGTGTGCGCAAGATGACCGTAGAGCATCAAACCAAACCGAACCAAATCATTACAAATCTAATGGTTCAGACTCCAACAGTTCAAAATCACAACGTGCTAACTTTTCATAGGAGATGCGAGGTGTCTACAACAATGCATAGGTATACCCCATTTTAGAGACCAATCTTACCAAACGGGTTTTCACTTACCTACCAGGTACATAAATAAATTAGAATCAGATTTACGCACATGATTGGTTTGGTTTGTCGCTCTACGGTCATTTTGTGCACAATTTGGGCTAATTATACTGGGACCTACAGTTTAACGTGGGTTCCGCACCACTCACAAAAATTCCATGCCACCACCTTCGATCCTGAAGCCTGTTTTACCAAAGGCCAGTGGGCTAGCTAATTAACCATTACGCACAGGAAGCATCCAACAGTAGAGAAGTAATAAAATTAGTGTTTAAAGGAACAAAAAGTAAGGGCAAACATCTATCGTCCTTTTCGTACCAGAGTTGGCGCTGCATCGCCGTTTGGCACCTTTTCCTTACGCGCATTCATTTAAAAAGTGTCAACATGTTTCGAAGCGATTCTGAATATTCCGAGAATAGATACAAGAAGAGATATTTTATTTATAACTCTTACCATTTTATATGAAATAGAATAAAATATTAAAAGAAGTTCATTGAAAACTTATAAATGATTATTTACCATTTAGAGAGAAAATATGACACAAGAAAATTTATTAGTAGAATATAAGTTTAATTTTTCTTAATATACAGCTAAAAAAATGGCCCATTTCTTTTGAAGATAGTTGCATGTTAGACCTTTTTCTGAACGACTCGTAGCAACGCGCGTCGCTGGTGAGTATTAGGGCAGAGTTTTTTCCGCAGACTTTGTTTAAAAAACAAGGAGCCTCTATGTCGTTGGTGATGTTCAGCATCTTGCATAGTTATACAGAGTTTTCTCCCATACGACAAGAAAATACGGGATATTTCCTCCTAAAAGTCCTCCAGGAAGGCACTGTCCTCCTTCTTCAGCGTTACGGAGCCAAGTCAGACTTCTATCTACGGGTGCTCCGTCACAGCAGAACCTTCCCTCCCCCTTCTAAGAGACCCCACGGATTCATGGACTTGGGATAAGAAAAAAAAAAAAAAAAAAAAAAAACCTTCGCGCCAACGGCATAGAGTAGTAATAGCCAACAGTAAATATTGTTGCCAAAAATCGCCAAGGTATCATCGCATATGTTAAACTACAAAACTTTGAAAACACATATCTAATTAATGCTCATTCTAAATTAATGCGATAATAGTCCGCAGTGCGATACAAGCTCATTGTTCTCCATAAACAAAGTGACCAGCCAGCATGTCACTTCTGACAATGGCGATTGTAAAAGTCCCGTGAGGATTATGTTTGTGCCAAATTATGTGCACTTCATTATATTACTACTCTATGGCTGAAACATCTCCGTGAACATATTTGCAGGGGGAGCGAAGAGTAGGATATATAGGGGAAGAACTAAAGGTGACCAGTGGTGGCCAACCCAAATGATATCGCGGGCCACTTTGGAAATGCGTCCTAACTCTGCGGACCGCATGTAAAATTATATATCCCTATATTAGATTTAGACCCACTATAGACATTTTTGGGAGTGAAAAATTGAAACACAATGAGTTATTATTTTTGTGTTTACTATTATTCTTGCATGTAAACATAGCTAATATGATACTAAATGTACATTGTAACGAAATATAAAGAAAAATCATTATCATAAGAAAAATATTTATTTTACAAATGCGATATCTGTTTCACCACTCTTTCACTTAGCTTTTGCAAATCGATCTCCATTTTTGTAATGCCACATCGTAATGGGTGTTGCAGGTGAGCATCCGATATGTTTGAGCGTGTTTTGTGTTGGGTGCATTTCATTTTTGGAAAACGATTCACTGGTGTAAGTTGAAAGAAAAGCGCTAACAACTTCGACTAAGAGTCTGGTTTGCTCTGCTATCACCAATCCACTGTGCGTATCTAGGGATGGTCATTTAAAGTAAAACATAGAACCTGTTATATTAATGTTCCAAGAAACTCGCGCATCATGAGTTCGCAGAATATAATTTAATTATTCTGCAACTCATAACTGCAAATTCATAAATTAAAACAGGCACTATCTGTCCTATATTCGCAAGAATATTATCTTAAAATCAAAGTTAATTTATTTCCCCTCATTTAGACAGTTCATTTTTGACTATATGGATGCACACACAATGTATTTTTAATATATTGGTTTTCACTACTTAGGTTATTATAAAATAAATAAATTTTGTAAAAGTATGATGCAAACCACCACTGTGCAAAACGATCATTTTAAAACGCTAACTACCTCAGTGTATGAATAAATAGACGTACACTACATTTAAATAAAATGGCTCGAATAACAAGTTTGGCATACATTTTAGAATCCGTAGCAATTTAAGCATCGACATGGAAGATCGTCTTCCGTGGGCATTGACGTGCCGATCCTTAAAAGTTTGCAATTAGGCGAAATACAGATGCGCTTTGAACATTTTTGCGGCCCGTGAGATTTATCACACTTTTACAAAATAAATTCATTTTATAATGGCCAATGTATTATAAAAATACACTATGTGTGCATCCATATTTTAAAATCAAAGTTCATTTTTAATTATAATATTCTTGAGAATACAGGACAGATACTGCCTGTTTTATTTGTGAGTTCGCAGAATGATTATATTATTATAATTCGAATATTTAAAGTATATTCTGCGAACTCATGATGCGCACGCATCTTGGAACATCTAATATAACAGGTTCTATGTTTTACTTTAAGTGACCAACCCTAGATACGCATAGTTGATTGGTGATAGCAGAGCAAACCAGACTTTTAGTTGAAGTTGGTAGCGTTTTGGGTTCAACTTACAACGCTCTACGATCCTATTAGACTGCGACCCACGGTTTAAAATGGATTCCGAACCACAACTAACATCCATGACACAGCCAAGACTCGAACTCGAAACCTGTGGTACCGAAAGCTACCCACTCTGCCATCAGGTCCCTCAAACCAGTAATACAACGACGCGAGTCTGTAATTGCAAGATGATGTCTGATGTGCTTCGATTATCAAAGACTTTCGAATCATACTGTATACAAGTACTTTATAAATAATTTTCATTCATTTTTTTAAAGTACTTTCTGCAATACAGTGAAAAAAAAAAAAAAAATTTTTTTTTTAAAGTTTATCTGGCGCCATCTATTGGTAGATACATGCAACTTAAATCTAAAATTAATTAATTAAATTTAATTACTGAATTAATATTTGAAAAAAAACCTGTATTACCATTCCAGTGTCATCCACTACAGGTTCAAAAAAATGTATTTGAACTCGAGTGGATGAATAAAAAGTGCTTCATGAACGATTGAAAACGTGAACAAGATGTATATAGGGAGAGTGGGAGCTAATAGAAGGAATTGAAAAAGACAGATGAATACAAAAGATTTTTCACCATGTATTCATTATATTCCATGTTGCAGGTTATATTGCTGAAGAAGGAGGGCGATTTCTTCCGGGATAACTATCCCGCATTTGTGTATCCCATGGGAGAAAAGCCGTAAAACTCCCACCAGGTAGTCCGACCCAGGAGGCATACTGAACATCTCAAACGCCATCCAGTCTCTTCGTTTTTGAAACAGTGTCTACAACAAAACCGCCAACGGATTGAACCTCCACCTTAATATTTACCCACGGCGCGTTGCCACTGAGCCACGTAATTTCATTTGTAAACCAGTCATACAACGACGAGAGTCTGTATTTACAGAATGATGTGCTTTGATGCACATCATTCTGTAATTGATGCTTTTGTGATGTGATGATGATCAAAGACTTTCGTATCATACTGTATGAAATTTGACTTGGTTTGTCGCTCTACGGTCATCTTGTGCAAGCGAGGGCTAAACAGACCGGGACCTACAGCTTAACGTGGATTTCGAACCACTCACAAACATCCATGCCACCGCCAGGGTTCGAACTTGGAAGTCTCTGGTACCAAAGCCAGAGCGCTAGCCAATTGACCATCAGGCCGTCATACTGTATAAAAGAAAGATGAATATATAAAAAAAAATTTCACCACGTATTTATTTCTGACTATTTCATTATTTTCCACGTTACAGGTCTGGCATTCTACCTGGCCATCGGCAGCACCCTGGTGACCTTCATCTGCTCTGTGCTCTCTGTCCAGGCGGAGGTGTCGACGTCCACGGACAAAGTGCAGGACGAAATCCTGGAGGGAAAGACGCTCATCTGCCTCATGTGAACGACGTGTCACAGCTGTGATTCCAAAGACATTCACCAAATGTTGTGTGGACCATTTTATAAATACTAAGTCAGGATGACAAAAATATATCACGAGCGCAATTTTTGTTTTAACGTTTTTACGCTTTAGGGTAACAATTTTTTCTATTCTGTAACATGCAAATCCATATTCAACAAAACCCACAATTCATTTTATGTACAAACTGAATTCGGAAACTGTTGACAATACACGTTTCTTCAGAATTGTATGAACTCTTCTTTGTGTTAAAATAAATCCTTATGTAAAAATGGGTCAGTAAATATTTTACATAATCTTTTGTAAAATCAAAGGATATTTTTTAAAATAATTTCACTCTTTAAATATAGTTCTGGTGCATAACACGTGCAACATTATTACATTGAAGGCAGATTGCCATGAGTCAGGCACCCTATATGTTAATATTCTGGTAATGTGTGCCGCTGGTGAGCATTAAGGTGGAGATTCAATCCGCTGGCGGCTTTGTTGCACACACAGTTTCAAAAAACGAAGAGGCTCTATGGCGTTTATGAGTTCAATATCTTACCTGGTCAGTTGGACTACCTGGTGGGAGTTTTCCAGGTTTAATCCCATATGATAAACAAATGTGAGGTAGGTTCTCCCAGAAGGACTACCTTCCTTCTTTCAGTGACGCAGAGCAGAAGTCAGACTTCTACCTACAAGTGCTCCACCACAACAGAAGCTGCCCCCTCTTCCCACAACATCAACAACAATATATAGGGAGATTCAACTGTCATGTGATTTTGATTTCTGACATTGACAACTTTTATATTTACCAACACAGTATCACAGAAAAAGAATTGACTGTGTTTGGAGTCACGATAGCTTTTCACATTCTATTTATTTATTATTAAATAGTGTTCATTTCTAATGAACAAATAAGAAGACATATACTATAAAACAACCACTTAACAGAGTATTTATAAATTGTACTTGCCAATCTTTGAAATCCTTCATCTGTAAAGTTCGATCATTGTGCTCACTTGATTTAATTTCCGAGTGATCCTATGCATCTACAATTTACATAAGATTACAAATTATCATAAATGGACGAACTCGGATACTCGGTTTATGAGTAGTGTAAAGCAAGTGTCCGAGATCAAAGAAGTAAGAAGTCATTTTAAATAACAGACCTGTCTGATGAAATTTTTCTATGCCATTCAATATAGGTCAGTTGCACCTGAAAATCCTCTCAGAATATACCATCCTTTTCTTAATGAAGTCATATTTATCTCTTTAAGTAACCATTGATCATTGAACTTTTACTATTTACCATGAACATGATAGATGAAATAAAATAAATCGCCACAAATATCAATATACACATAATGTAAATATTTTTTTGCAGATCAGATATTGCAACTTTTGAGTACTTATCTAAATCCATACAGAAACATTATTCTTAACAACACAGTATCATAAAAAGATAGTTGAAATATAAATTGAATTTTCTTACCATCATTACCGAATGATCACATTTCATAGTCTGCAAAACTATTAATCTATTTGCTAGAAATGGATATTTTCTTATTCCCAAATGCACAGCTTGAGTGGGACTGATGAAGCTTTTTGAGAAATTGGCAGGTATAAACTCCCAACATAAATCACAAAAATTTGTACTTTAATTAAGCAAATAATTAGAAAACCTAAAAAAACACTTTATAGTACTGCTCATCAAAATTATTAATTAGGAAAAATGTTAAAATTTATTATTGTTAACAGGATTTTTGCTAAACCAAAAGTGATAGAGTGCATATGTGCACACACAACATCAAACTTAATTCCAAACTGCTAAAATTCAAATTTCACATTATAATCAAAGTTTTTAGTAAGAAACGAATTGAATTAAATTAAATTTTATAAGTCCATCTTTTTTATCCATCTACTAGTTGAAGAGTGTTTGCGAAAAAAAAAATTGAAGGTTTTCAATTTATACAGGGTAGTTGAATTGTTTTTAAAAAACATTTTTCAAATGATGGATACATGTGGTTTGTAACATATAAAACAGATATTATAATTTTCTTTTTATCTTACATGAAAATATTCTATTTGTGTACCTTTGATGATACAAAAGAATACCAAACCTATATTTCAGTTCTTGCAACATGTAATAGTGCATTTGCCTCACATGGCTTCAAAATATTCTTGTCACAAATATTCATCTTTTGTCCTTTTAGAATATATATTTGATGTTTCAAACAACTTGCATTAAAATAAAGAGAAATTTAAGGATTAATAAGATGTTAATCCAACTAAACAATCACAAATCTGTTCAATGGATAATTCGCTGCGATTCGCACAGCTCTATTCCAGCCACACTGCCACTTGGATAAATTCACAAGAGCTGTTATCCTCTGCGGTTCCAAGGCTATTGTATCTAATAATAATCCTTTAACGCAGGACATTTTGGATTGTCGTCTTCACCTTCAGAACTTGACATATCTTGAGAAAAATATCACCCTCCAGTGGGTTCCAGGTAAAGATGTGGACTACCTGGCTAAGAAGGATGCTTTGATCATGCAGAGTACTTCTTGTTCTTTACTCTTCTGTGCTATTTAGCATCTTCTTAAAAAATTTATCAAAGCTCGTGCTTACAAGGACCTTACTGACCGTGCATCCCATAAGCCTTGGAGGAACGCTATCTCAAAGTTGTGTAATTTCAAGGCGTAGAGTGGTTGCTGAATTCCACTTAGCCACCAGACATGACTGTCTATGGAAACATCTTTTTAGAATCAATTTAGAGTTGTTCCTTCCCCAATTTGCACTGGAGAAGTTACAGACTCCGTTCATCTACTCCACTGTCCTGTGCTTGCAAGATCTTTCTCACTGAGCGTTATTGGGCGGCCAGAGATATGTTAGATTAATGAACTCTGTTGCAGCATATTTTATTCCTTTTTTACTTTATTCTTGTCTCTTGCTGTAATTGTTTATATTCTGCCACTAAAAATAATAATAAAAAAAAACAATCACAAATCTATGATAAAAACTTTATTGCTGAGAATAGGTAATTTGAAATATTTACAGAAATATTAGGAAAATAATTTTTGAAATGTTCACTACATAGGAATAAACCTTAAAGGTTTATAGCTGATGATTAAATAACACCACTTATTAATGAAGGCTATTGGAGCAATATGTACAGAATTAACAAGTTTTTGTAAAAATATATTATAACAAAAAATGAATTTAAAAAAAAAAGATTGTTATAGAGACAATGTAACTCTTAAATTTAAAAAATGTTAAATCAATGAAATAGCGTTAAAAACAAATAGCTCTAAAAAAACTAAAGCATGACAAGAAAATAACATTTCAGATCATATTTGAAGTTGAATAATGAATAAGTTCTCTTACTATATTGCATAGATGACGTTTAGTGTTAAGTAAGATTAAAATATGTACAGAACTATATAAACTATGTAAAACTTTAATTATGTAAGAAATTCTAATACATAAAAACCATGGATGGTGATTCATGGTATTTAGAAATACCATTGATAAAAAATATACAAAAATCCACATGTAAAAATTACAGACAAATTAAAATATTCACAAAAGTTCAGTTATAGAAAGTATTATTAATATCTCACACTAATTTGAACTTCATCATTATAAAACCATGCAGAATTTTTTTTTAAATTATGAATTCAAAATAAGGTAGTAATCTTTAAGCGAAATACACTAACTCATATTAATAAAAAGTAAATTTTTAAGCAAAAATAAACATACCCCCAATAATAAGTAAAGTAAGATGTATACAGACTAAGAGGGCACAATTTTTTCCCCCTACATCAGATCAACCTCTTAAAATTCTAATACACGGATATTTTAATTAAATAACACATAAAAAATGACTTTCTTTTCAGCTGAATGTTAATTTTTTCCCACTTATATTAAGTATGTTTACTAATTTGAATTACAAAGAAGTATCACTTTTTCATAAACATAGAGAGCTCATTTTAACCATGCAGATTATCAAAGTAAATTTATTTGATTAAAGAATTGTTGATAAAAATAAAAAAAGTAGAAAAATTTGTAGAGTAAAAGAAAATATATTTATCCTTTAATTTCTTTTACTTTTTTTTTTTTACATGGTTTTAAAAATTAGCTGTGTTTATATTATTCCTTTTTGTATACACATATACTAATGAATGATATATGTAATGTCATACCCATTTGAGGGAAAAGAGATTAATCTATTAAAGTGATAACAATAATTAAAACTTTTGGTTTACTTTCTTACAGATTTTACATTTCTTTTTACTGTTATGTCTTTTTTTAATTAACATTAAAAAAAATAATTGCATTAAATATGTGACTGCCTAGATTACATGAAAATTAATTTTTTTGATATACATGGTTTTGCATTAAAAAAAAAGCATGATTTCGATTTACACAGAATTATGAAGAACCAATCTTCAGCGTAAATAGTTATAGAATATTATTCACTTTTCTACCAGACAGAACAAAAATCACTATGTATGCACCAGCATCATCATAAGCAATGATATTTTGCATAAAGCAGTTTATTTCATATGAATTGTAGATAAAACTCTTTAACTACTTATTGCTTTATGAATATTTCATCAAAATTAATACATAGGAAAAAAAATATTCTTAAAAAAAATTTTTTTTGCAGCATTCAAACACCCAAATTCTAGTAATTTAAGGTTCATAAAACAAATACAATAAAATATATTCTATAATATATACACACAACAGTAATGAATTATAAAAATAACAGCAATTGAAACAAAAATTATACTACAGTATTTATGCAACATTTATCTCTAATTTAAAATACAGATCTGATGTAAAATGAGACATTTTTAACAATAACATAAAATAAATTTGAAAAATCACTGAATTAGCAATTAAAAACATTCCTATCACACTTTAGCTATCAATTCTTTTAATTATAATCCCTAATTGCACCGAAATTTAACTTAAATTCTTTTAATTATATTTTTTTATCTTGCATCCTTTTTTACTGACATAAAGCAGCCAACTAAAATTGTAAACTTATCTATGAATTAAGACAAAGAAGTTAAGAGGTCTATCCCCATTGGTACTCCGTAATCAGTATGCCAGTTGCTAGTATCAATTTTTTTTAATTATTACATCATTCCATTTTAAACATAATCTAGACTAAGATCATTTTTTTATCATGTACCATATATATCAGATTTCAGGACACAAAATAATGCTTACTAGAAAAATTCAATTAAATTTATTGTACCAAGCCTTTAAGTTACTTTAAAATGTCCATTAAGACTTTCAGCTACTATTCAAAATTCAAAACCAAAGTACAAAACAAATATGTAGAAAATGTGTAAGATTATGTTATTAAAACCACAAAAAAAAAAAAAATTATTTTGTTAATTTTCTAATGGTCACTATTTATTTTAGTCAAAACAAATAGTTAGTATACAGAATGCCCTTAAAAAGCAGTTACCTGACGAATTCTGTGATTTATCAAATTCATTTAAATAAAATTCCAAAATATGTCTATGATTACTTTATAACTATACAATGAAGTATTCAAGCACCATTCAATACTACATTGCTACTATTTGAATGAATTATAATAGCTTGAACAAAGTAATAATTCATGATATAAATAGACAATAACATCACAAAAAAGTGGAATTGATGGAAACTTAAAAATAGAAACAAAGTAACATTGCATAAAATAATCAAAAAACAAATAATGAAAAATAAATATGCAGATATTTTTTTTAGAAAACTATCCCAATAAACAGCCAACTCTTATCTTAAAAATTTTTTTGAGGGTAATGCTGCGAAATTATACTAGTCATACATACCTATATATATACAAAATTAATTAAAGTATGTTCATATTTTTGCAGTTATTCCATTTCATAATTTAAAACCTCCCAAAAAAAATGCTGCCAACTTTGATAAATGATTATAAGGCAAAGGACTTATAAAAAAAGTAGAGTGATATATAAAAAACTCAAATTTTTTTTCTATTTCATATAAACTATTTGTTTAAAATAGTTATCTTATCCGAATAAGAACAAAATATATGCAGATGCCAATCTTAAACAAAACTTTCCCGTAAGAAGTCGGATAATTTCCTGTAGTTTATCCATCCTTACAGAATGTGAGAAGTGCTTAAGCACCACAGCACTGTCTAAATCACCAACATTATCACAAAATTTACTTTAGCAGAGATTCGCTTTCACTAATGTAGCTGCAATTTCTAGCATTATCAAATAATGCAGCAATTAAAAACCAGATTCAGGAAGCTATATTTCTTTGAAATCAATGCAAGTTTTTAAACTGAATTAAGTTGAGAAAATAATAGACAAAAATAATTTTTTTAAAAATTTCTGTAGAAGCATTAAATTCTTTCTGTAGTAGCTGGCATCTCAGTATTACTGAAAAATTATTTCAGATACAAACTTATATCTATATAATTTGTTTAAAAATAAATTTCAATTTGGAAAAATTTACAAAAATAATTGCAATTAGATTAATATACGGACATTCTCGAATAAAAATTATTTAATATGAAATCAATTCAATAAAAAAAATTGATAATTTTTTTTATATATGTTAAGAAATAGTTAAACATTGTGCTCGCACATTATATTTAATTAACAGGAACACAATGTTAGGATCAACTACTTTTGGAATGCTTTATATGCCATTGCTGTATATATTTAAATAACATAACAAAAAGCTCAATTTTTTTTTTCCAATAAAAATAAAAACATTGTGCATAAAATTTCGAGAGCTGCTCACCTTATAAGACATTATCCTTTTATTTCTAAATACATATGATTTTTCTCGACAAACAAAAAATAAAAATGAAATGAAATAATGCAAATCATAATTCATCTGAAGTTAGATTCATGAAAGAAGATATGTTTTGATAAAAAATATACATTCAATACTGCTGCTACCGCTCCTTAAAAGAAGCTTCGCTCGCATCTGAAGTCAGTGAAGCGTCACTTGTGCTCTGTACAGAACTGATCTCCACTTCCATAAATTCTGGGGAATTTAAAGGTGAAACACCAGATGGCACTGTCTGTAGATCGTCAGAAGGAGATGGATTGATGACATGAATCGTTGTATCTGGAAAGCAATCTCATTTAGAAAAAAAGCCTTTCACAATGGTCATAATCACTAAAACAATATTATAATACCATTTACAGTCTATAAATAAAAGGAAATTTTACAAAAACTTCAATAACATGCATATCAATGATAGATAATTTTTTCTACAAAATGAAAGCTGTTCATTGGAAATTTTGTATCGTAATTTTATATCAAACAGTCAAAAAATTATTAAATGCAAGTTAATAAATGTTTCAATAAAAGCAAATAGTTTAAATTGAATGCAGAATAGAACCTGTTTGAAACAGCTCCTTGAATATTGTTTAATTCCACATTTGTTTTAAGCAAACAAATAATTAACTTTTATTTTATACATACAGCTAATTTGTATTGCTGTTAAAATAATGGACACTCTCCAGGAAAATTTTTTGAATCTTTTAAATCATAATACACAAAGGCAGATACTGGTTCCAGCTGTCATCAGAGATGACAGTATACAGCAGCATTTCTGTGCAAGATTAGCAACCACTTATTATTTACCATTTTATAATTTCATCACTTCTTTTCATCAATTACATTTTGCTCACTAGTTTATGCTTCTTATAAAAATATTTACAGAAATAAACAAACAGAGCAAATGAGGAAAGCATCTTACAAGATTCTCTATCTGAATTGTAAGTCATTTTTTGCTGGAGTGTAACAGGACAATCTTTATGAGCCATCAGCATACTTTTCAAATGAGCAACTTCACTTCTAAGTGTTTTAACTTCTTGCTGAAATAAAGCATTAAAAAAATTATTAAAATGTGTGTTATGAAAGAAAATCTAAAAATAATAATAATGGAATGATACTTTAAATGTATCCACATTTAAAATATAGTTCAATTTTATTTTTATTGAGATTTGTTTAGATTTTCATAAAGCATATTTTAATAACATTACATGCAAATAACTCATATTTTAATTGTTTTATATTAAATAATTTTCATTTACTATCAGTATTCAAATTAATACAAGTTTAACAAACTAACAATTAAAATAAACAATATATTATTAGGACAGAATATTTAATAAAAATCATTATCAAGATGTTAATGCATTAACCATATAGCTAAATTAATTATAATTATACCATTAGATAGAAATATCTTAAAAATAAAACATTATTTTTCTCCTTTTCCATTTAACATTGGAAAAGGAGGTAAATAATGTATTATGTACTAATTATAAAGACAGGAATAAGGAGGAGAAATTAAATAGGATTAAATTGTTTTAATTTCTAATTTCATCAAAAATAGAAGGAAAGGAGCAGGAAAATATTTAGACAGTTACTATATATATTTTTGTAAACCCATATATGGCTTCTTTTCATTTTCCTTTAATCAAAAAGTTACAATATGAGTACATGTAGATTTGTCACTTAACATGTAGGTTTGTCGGTCCTATAGTAGACAAGTCTTCAGTAGTAGCTCTGCCCACGAGACTTTTTTTTCCCCTCCTACCTATTTGAACCCACCCCTAGATTTTAAACTTCTTTACAATGAGCAAAAGTCAATTTTATTTCCAATTTAAATTAATTCCTATCAAATTTTTAATTATTAAATTTAATTCTTATATTTTACTAATCTTAATTTTTTTGGTTTATTATTTTTAATTTTTATATTTTATAAATTTTTCCAGAGCAAGTAACTCAAACTTAATTATTCCTTTTAAACTCATTAAATGTAAATTCCATTTGGAATAAATAAATTTAATTTTAAATATTCTTAATTATGTAACTGGAGGTATGAAGATTTTATTCATCCGGCACTCTGCTAAAACAAAACCTTCGCTTTGTAGTATAATTATTTGAACTATATGTAATCACTTAATTTCTTAATATATGCATACAATCCTTTTTCATACTTAACAACATGCTGAGAATACTTAGGCTATTATAATTTTTCTTGTCATTCTGTTTTTCTCGTAGAAACTTCTGATTAAAATGTTCCCTAATCATATTGGTAAATGGTACTTTTTCTATAAGTAGACGCAAAAGCGTAAAATATTGCCAAGAATTGGCTGAGTAAAAATTCAATTTAATAATATCTTGATAAAAATAGTAAAATTTTCAACAGTAGAGAGTAACAAAATTTTTAGAACAAATTTAAGAGACAATGGATTTTTCCATTTTAATGTGAATTTATAAGTCTAGAAACTGATACATTTACAGAAAAATTGTATGAATATGGGTAAGTGCTAAATACTGAAGTAAAAATATAGTGAAAACAAAACATGATCATTTTTAATCTTATCTAACAGAATATAAGTGGAAAAAAAAAACACCTTTTAAATTAAATTTTAAGCCTACATATGAAATATATATTTGATTTATGTAAATATTATTTTGATGCATTTTGGGTAGAAAATAATAATGAAACAAAAATGAATTCGAAAATGTCAAATTTAAACTATATTTCATAATTTGTCTCTTAAGATTGCCATAAATACTATAAATAGTATTGGTAAGTTATTATTTGCACCCAGCTATTTATAGTAATGAAATTTATTACAAACTGATTATAATTTTGAAAGTTTTATATTTATTAGTCATATTATTAAAAATTCAAATTACTAATTAGAGTATAATTCAATTAATGATTGTTTAAATATTAGTAAAAAAAACCCCTCCCGTAACATATTTAATAACCAAATATAAAATTTTATTATTATGAAAGAAAAAAAAAAAAAAAAAAAAAAAAAATTTTACTTACTTGTAAGTGAATATTTGTACTTGCTAATTCATCAGCTTTTATTTCTAAAGCTTTGATCCACTGTTTCCTTTTTTCACGACATCTTGTTGCAGCAGCTCTACAGAAAAATTTAAATAAATGACAAAAAATTCAAAATTTGAGTTTTTATTTATTAATATAACAAGATATTATTATAATTAAATTTAAGTAAATGGCATAGAATTGTAATTTACCAACCTGTTTCTTTCTAAGGATCTCTTCCTCTTTTCATCAGGGTCATTACCTCCATCTCTACGCTTTCGCCTACACCAAATAAAATATAAAACAGGTATTGAAACTGATAACTATCATAAAATAAAAATATAGTGCTTAAATCAGGGGTGGCCAACCGAAATGATCTTGCAGGCTACTTTGGAAATGCATCCTGACTCTGCAGGCCGCATTTAAAATCATATATCCTCATATTAGATTTACACCCACTATAGACATTTTTTGGAGTGAAAAATTGAAACATGAGTTATTATTTTTGTGTTTACTATTATTCTTACATGTAAATATAGATAACATAATAATAATGATAGTAAATGCACATTGTAAAGAAATATAGAACACTAAAATTGAAATAATAAAAAAATATATAAAGTAAATAACAAAATTAAATCATTAAATATTTATTTTACTAGTGAGATATGGTCTCGTGTGCCTTCGGGATGGGCGATTAATAAACAGATCTTACTAGTGTGATATTTATTTTTCCACTCATCATGAGTTTGTAGAATATAATTAATTTATTAAAAAAGTTCAACGCTTTGTCGGCTAAATGATCTACAATTTTAGCAATGGGTCCTCTGCCGAGTAGTAAGTTAAAAATATAAAATGATAGGTAATAAAATTAATTTAATTTAATTATTCTGTGGACTCATAAATAAAACAAGCTATCTGTCATATATTTGCAAGAATATTATTTTAAAATCAAAGTTAACTTTTTCTCATAATTTCGACAGTTAATTTTTGAATATATGGATGCACTCACTGTATTTTTTTAACACATTGGTTTTCACTACTTTGGCCAATATAAAATAAATATATTTTGTAAAAAGTGTGATAAATCTCATGGGTCAGAAAAATGCTCAAGGCGGGCCACAAAGCCTTCAGTTGGCCACCCCTGGCTTAAATGACTTTCACGATTATTTCTTCTGAGAGTCATAAAATTCTTTAGTTTGAGAAGCTATAAGCTATTATAAATATATGTATAATTCTGAAATTAAATTTTTTAAGTTACAATAATATCTATAAAAATATTTTCTAATTTTTAAAAGAATAAAATTACATAAACGAAAGGATGGCTTAAAATATGAATAAATATTATATTTAAATAATGTAAACATCTGCTTGTTAGATCACACATCTTGGGAGACAGAAAAGTACAATATATTAACTATTTTCAACAAAGTGCAATAAATATCCAAAGTGGGATATCTTTACAAACAATATCATTTCTTACCACCTATTTTAATACAGGTTTTTAAAAAAGAATTATCCTTAGAATGCGATTTTCTATCCAGATGGTTTGCTCTCACAATTTGATTCAGGGTGATTAATTCATAGTCTAGCAATCAAAGGTCAAAATTCTTTTTCCTTATGTTACATCCATACTACTACTACTATTATTATTACTATTACTAACACCACATCACAGAGCCTAGAGCTGAGTTGCCCCTATACAGTTTGGAAATGATGTGGGTGAGAAGTCTGACTGGCCTCTGTGATGCTCTTACAGTCATACGAGACAGGGATCTACTGCTTAAAGTGGATTCCGGACAATTACAAACATCCATGGTCCACAGTCAGGACTCGAACCTGAAATTTGAGATACTAGACACTCTGCCATTCAGGCCCCAACATTACATTCATAGAATACATTGACTGAAAAATATTGTTTACATTCAAGTAAGCTTTTTTCCCTGTGAAAAACAGATCATACAACTTATTCATTTGGCCTTTCATGTTCCTTAAATCTACTGTTTCCTTCCCCCCCTGTTATTTATTACTTCTTTGGAAGTTTCAATTATAATAGTGGAAGACATACCAAAGATAATTCTAAATGTATTTTGTATTTTTAGAAAATATTTGATACCTTATTAATTTTTCTGTTCCGATGCCCAGTTAAAGATTTGTTTCAATAGTTTTTTGCAATTGCTATATATAAATTAGAGGAAAAAAATATGCTAGTTAACAATTTATTTCAAGAAGAAAATAATTATTAATTTATGCAATTATGCAAAGGAGTAAAAATAATAAAAAAAACTGTGAAATACTAATGCAATTGCATTTTTGAATTGCATGGCTTTAAATACTGCATCACTTCATCACTAAAAATTATTAAATGGTCCTTTGGCATCATCCCACATATACATTTAAATCAAATTGTTGGCAGATAGTCAGTAATCTCTCTCTATTTAAATAAGAAAATTTTTTAGAACAAATATCAGTTTGACTAACTAGTTTTTTTAAAGCAGTCACAATTTATTATTAAATAGCAATTTTCATTCTGTATTAATATTTACACTTTTATCATAACATTATTTTATTGCTGTTATTGCATAATACTAGTTAATTACGATAACTAAGCAATTGTTTTAATAATGAATTGAAAATGCATAAAATATTACTTTATGAAATAATATTTCTCTTTAAGATAATCTCTGGAAATTTTAAGATTCTTTGATATATAATATACATATATTTTCCAGCAAAACTAAATAAATGTAAAACATTTTAGATTCCTTAAAGCTAGGCTACATTAGTTCATAATGTATTATACACGAGAAAATAAATAAATGTAAAACACACAGTAACAATTTTATGATCTTCTGAAAACAAAGATGAACTGAACTGCCTGTTCTTACTTGTATTAAATGTAGAAGTCATGCAGATCTCTTATTCCTTAAGACAAACATATTTTTTTTATTATTGTTTAATACTTATATCAGAATGCTAAACAACATAGACATTAAAATTGTGATAAAAATTTCATTTAATTCGTGTTCTGAGCACTTTTTTCGAAAATTTAAAATTAAAACTTAAATTTAAATTTCAAAATAACAAAAATCAATAAAAAATTAAGTTTGGTATTGAATTTCATTGGTTGGTTTTCATAGTGGTTCCTTCAAAATTAATTTGGTTTAATATCAATTTTTTTTATTAAAATAATTATGAATTTTATCACTTACATGGAATGATCCAAGTAAAAATACAGTTGGCTCAATTTTTATTTAGTAAGAACATTTTTATGTTTGACTATTACCTAAGGCTAATTAAACCCTTTTTAGGCTCAATCATTAAACAATCTAAAAACTATTTTAAATCATTCTGTCTATAGTGTTTTTTTTTTAAACAATGATCAGTTAAATTAATCATTTGTTTTAAACCTAATAGCAAGATATTATCTCTAGAGTTTTAGAACTTGAATTTTAGGCAAAAATTTAACAAAAAAACTGATTCTTAATACATGCTTTTTAACATATAATGCCATGCAGAAAGTATGATGTTAAAATCAGAAAATTTAAAATAAATAAATAAAATATATTACACAATAAATAAAATACATTACACAATATAAGAAAATTTAGTTTGTTCAAAAACTTCCGCTTAAGGACATTTTGTTTTACATACAAGTGTAGAAAAATTTTAAATTCATAAACATTCATCACTGAAAAAAGTTTATAACCATGCTTTTTTCTATATAAAGGAGAAATGATCAGCAGGCCTTGAGACTCACCCGAGAGGAAGTACAACATAATCGACACTGCTGCTGAGAAACATTTAGTTTACTATCTCTCATCCTGAGAAGAAATATCTTTATTTTTGGCTTAGAAGTGGCATTCATCCACGAATCTTTAATTAGATGTCTTTAAATGTGTGTACATGCTGTTTGTTTTATTGTGTGTATGTGGTGTTTGTCACTTGTAAACAAAGTTGTGAGTTCTCAAGTCTCAACCAAACCATGTCCAGTTACAATCTAACAGCACACTACAAAATCTTTTTATAGCAAATCAATAACAAAAATATTCGTAAGTCTTTACCCTAAACCATTCTATTTTGAAACAAGGAGATACCTTACATATTCTTTTATCTGTATAAAAAAGTTTGAATCTAATTAGTCACTTTCAAAAAGAAGAAAAGGAAATGTATGTTTCATACATATATTAAATGTGATTTAAACACTTGCTGAATATTATATTAAAACATTATTTACCACTTACAATGACAATTTAAAAAAAATTCAAAGACAAATTCTATTTAATTATAAAACAATAATAACATTAAAACATACCCAGGATGGTTGAATCTCAGCAGTTCTGTTGGTGATGAAGGAGGTGATATTCCTAGTTCAGCAAGTAAATTTTCATGTACCAATGGCTCACTGCTAGGTTTACTTAAAATTTGTGTTTTCACTGCAGCACGAGTTTTAGTGCTATTTTTCTGATTCAATGTTAGCACTTCTTTAAGTTTCTATAATAAAAAATTAAAAATAAATTTAAGTAAAAATATGTTTAATTTTATACATATACTATTGAAAATTATAATAAAATTGGAATTGTGCAATGATATTTATGGAGTAATACTAGCCATGTTTAGTCTTCTTAATTTAGTTTCTGTACATGTAAAAATAAAAAATAAAAAAAAAACCTAGGAATTTCAAACTATTTAAATGCTATTATGTTTAATGATTTTAGAATAATTAAATTTTAAAAATACTTTTCTTCATGCAGTAAATTAATTAAATATTCATGCATTATTTTAATTATATACAAAAAATAAAAGTAACCTTAAAAAATATTATTTAATCTTATATAAAATTAACTCATAATTAGTAAAAAGTTAGTTATCCTGCATTTCTTAACAAAAAATTTCAAGAAAAGCTTGGAAATAATTTCTAAATTTTGAAACATTGTTTTATTATTTAGTAGGTAAATCATCCAGAAAAAGAAAATCATACAAATGTCCAAAAATATACAAATTTTACCACTTTACAATATAAATTTACATAAAATGTTATAGAAATAACAGTTAACTTTTTTTAAATGAAAATTTTTTAATTAAAATAAAAGTGAGCTTATATTTTAACAGCTTCACTTTATTAAAATGATTGAATAAATTGGAAACAATATACAGTATATTTTGAAAAAAAAAAGTTTTAATTAAATAATAAAACATATAACATTTCTATAAAATTTTCAGCAATAGCAACAAGAAAGAAATAATTAATTAAAAATTGCATTATAATTAATACATAATAATACACCAAACGTTTTAATATATTCAGTCGCTACATATTTTACTAATGTTTCAGTATAGATCCTCAATGATTTCATATAAATTAAATACAGATTTTCATATAGACCCTTAATGATTTCATAACTTTTTTTAACACAGAAAGAAAAATGCTGAGAAAATATTAAAAATGCTGAGAAAATATTAAAAATGGTGAGAAAAATTATTTAACATGACCATTTTATTTTAAAGTTGCTTACTTGCAAAGGAATGAACAAAAACAAATGACAATTACGATTGGTTTGGTTTGTCGCTCTCTGGTCATCTTGTGCACATGAGGGCTAAACAGACTGGACCTGTAGTTTAAAGTAGATTTTGAACCCCTCACAAACATCCATGCCACAGCCAGAATTCAAACCTGCAGCCTATGGTACCAAAGGCCAGAGCGCTACCCAATTGGCCATTATGCAGCATGCCAATTATGAAGATAATATATTTACTAACTGCATACTTATACTCATAAAAAGTAAGCATTTATACCACCATTATTAATGAAATGTTGTTGTTGAAATGTTGAAACCACCATTACTAATTCCCCTCCTCTGAATAATTATGTAATTAAAAGACAAAAAAAAAAAAAAAAAAAATTCATCACATTTTGAAAACAATATTACTTTATAAATTAACAATAAGAAAACTCCTACCATTTTAGTCACAGAACTGGACACTTGAGACTCTGTCGATGTTACAGTTTGTAATAATTGCGTGACAGGAGTCACAACAGAGGTAACAATAGGCACATTAGTTTTGACAGTAGGTGCAGCAGCTTCAGGGGCATTGTTGACTGGGACAGCAGCTACAACAGGAACAGCAGTGGGAGCAGATGCCATAACTGGAAATTGGACAGGCATTGTTTGACCATCAGGCAGTCTAATCATCACTTGAACCATTGGAGTGACACACACAGACTGAAAGAAGTGAAAACTCTTTTAAGATGAATTATACTAAACATTCATAGTGCACACAAAGGTGCAAACTTCTGAAATTTGCAGTCCAATTGATAACCCATTTTTGATGAATAATTAAAATGTTTATTATTTAAAATTAGAATTAATTTATTAATTTTAAAATTTAAAATATCTTTTGTAATGTGCAAATTAAAAAAAATTAAGATTAATTGAAAATCAAAAGCATTATAATTTAAGGAAGTATTTTGTAATAATGACTCACAGAGTTTAAGATGCATGAAGCAAGATTAAATTAAAAACAATTTTTTTTAATACAATCATATTTTAATTTACAATTTATAATAGATACAATTTAAGGAATTGTAAGGAACTTCTCAATGTACTAACTTTATTCCCTACATTTTCATTTTCATTCATATTGTACTAGAGAAATATTTAACTTGCGTTCGATTATTATAATTTGTATAAAAATTCAGTTAAAAGAGATAATTTTACAGGAAAACAATAATAAACATGTTGGAATACATTAAAAAAATAATTTTATTTCAGTAATGAATTCATACAAAATGTAAATAAGTCCTTAAATTTGAAAAATTAAAAAAAAGTTTGTACAATTTTATATTTTCTACCTTCAAAGAAAATCAGATTTCTTAAAAAAATAAATTATATATATTTGTTTTCCAACAAATATAACACAAATTTATATTTATAAGCTAAACTAAAAGAAACATCTAATAAAGATTACATATATTCATATATATTAGATTGTAAAAATTAAAAAAAATTTGATAGTAGTAGCAAGTTGGAATAGTGTTAAATAAGAATTTTAGCTAAATGAAGGATATTTAATGTTATATAAAAATAAGCTAATGCTAACTATTTATTTCATAAAATTTATAAGTACACAGAAAAGGTCTATATGCAACTAATATGATAAACACAACATATTCTTATACCATGAATTCAGATTTTTAGAGGATAATAACAAAAACTAGAAGGATTTTATTTTTAATGTTAATATTAGCAGAACTAAACATACAGTTGGTAAGAATAACTATTGACTTACAATTTTGTTAGTTAAAATTATTTTTTACTTTTGGATTTCATATTACAATACCAAATTATCACTATTAAAAACAAAAATTATACAATAAAGTAAAATTAAAAAGTTAAACTTAAAAATTTTTTTTTTTTTTTTTTTTTTAAATTACGTTGAAAGAAAAAAAATACTAAAATTTTAAATGATTTATTAAAATTTCAAAAAATACTAAACCTGAACCACAGCTTGTGGTTGTTCTGCAACTTTAATTTGAGTATTTTTCTCAGTTACTACTGGTATTTGTGTGGCAGCAAGATTTCGAACATTGTTTGTTGGACGGGGAACAACAACTGCAGTTGGAACTCCTGCAGCACTAGATTTTGCTAGTGGAGAATTTCCTCTGAAAAAAATAAATAAATACATAAATAATAATAATAAACCATTATATAAGTACAAAATATTAGCCACTGAAATTTTATAATTTTAAAGATGAAATCATTTAACAATATTGAATTCAATAAATTAATTGTTATAAAAAAAGCATGATTTGAAACAGGATTTCTTTATACCAGTTTAACTTGTATAATAATAAACAATTAACAGAATGTAAAACATAAGACATTTTAAAATTCTTATTTGGAACAATGATAAAAAATAATGTTTCATATGTTAGTAAAACTGATTAATTAAGGATCATTTCTTAATATGAAAAAAAGAAAAAAAAAACCCTCAAAATTATGTTTGAAAAAAAATAATTCCCTCAAAAAAAAAATTATGTTTGAAATTGTAATTGTTTGTATATTTATATTAGTATGGCACTAACTCATTTTATTTATTCTTAATATTTCTATATAAAAAGGTTCTGACACAAATTATAATTTATGAAAATTTTTATGAACAGACAGACAGCTATGAACCTGAAATATCTCTATATAATCATGAACTTCTAATCTCCGAATATGTAAATTTGATATAATTCCACAAATACGAAAAAAAAAATAATAATAATAATGTTACGAATGGCATACTTCTATTGAAATCATTACTATATATTTAATATAAAAGCTAACATATATTCATCACACATATACGGTTTTTAATAAATTGAGTCCATAAATATCGTGAATATAAATGTATGTGAAATTTAAATTACATTTTATGCAAATAAATAAATAATAACAAATGAGATTGATTTTAGATATTGATAAAAAGGTAGATTAAATGTAATAAAAACAATTTGTAATGGTTAATAAAATGCATTAGGACAAATAAAATCACAGTATGTTAAACTTTCCTTTTAAATACATTTTAATCTATGTCACTAAAAAAAAATTTTTCTCAATAATTTACAATCACAAATTAATCATATCATTTCTAAAGTTTTGCTTGAAATACATCCCAGTATATGCAAATAATAACGGCATTTTTTTTTATTAACCATAAAACATTTTTATATTAATTTTAATTACACTCACGTAAATCTTTTTCTATTATTTTAAAAGGAAAGAACTATAAATATTTACAGGCGTGGAAAATCAAGAAATGATTTTCGTAACAGTTTCAGCAAAATTTTGTAACAAGACAAATTGCATTTTTGTAGCAGCTTTCTTTCTCTCTCAGTGGCTTCACAGCAATATATTTTTAGATTAAAGGTTCATCTTCAAATTTCAAGGCATATACTAATTAATTTTATATTATTTATCAATTGCATGATTTATATGAAATAAAGATGTACGATTGAATACAAAGTTAAATTAAACTATCATTTGTATGGCATCAGAAATTTAATACAAAACTAATTTATTGATATATATTTTAACATCAAGAAGAAAATTAGAATCAGAATAAAATGTTAAAAATTATTTTTTATTTAATGTATAGATAGTACAATAAATTTTCATTTAATGTATACATAATAGAATAACTTTTTATTTATTTTATAGATAACAAATAATTTCCTATAAAATGTATAAATAATAAAATAACTTTCTATTTAATTTATATTAATGAATAAATTTTGTATATTTTAAAGGCTAACAATTTTTCCTTTATCCTTCTTATAGCTTCGAATTTTTGGAAATCTTAACAATGAATAACTTTGATGGAAATATTACACCAATTTTTGATGGATTTCGTTTAAGATTATGATTATTAAATTGGCAATTAAATTGTTTTGGCATAGTACTTTTCCATTAAATTACAAATTATTTTAAATGCATTATTTTAAAGTAAGAAGAAGACGATTCATTTAAAATTTAAAAGTATCAAATGATATATAAATTTTAATAGAATAAGAAAAAAAAATGCTTATATGTTTACTGTAAAAGTTATTTCGATTTGTATAAGGAAAAATAGCATTTTTTAGTTTTAAAATTAAATCTAAAATTATATATATCCAATTTTTGAAAAAATACAAAATGGTAGCACAAATAAAAAACCAATCTGCCATGCATAAAGGAGAATGTACTATTATGTATAGAAAAATAATGGATATCATAAATATGTTTTGAAATAAATAACATTTAACAAATCTTATTTTTGATAATTTTATTATTTCTAGATATAACATAATGATAGATTTTCTGTGGAAAAAGAATATGCTTGAGAAATTCAGTTTGAGTAATAAATGAGAAATAAAAGAATTGCTTCAACCTTTCAAATCACAGATTAAAAGTTAATTTGTATGTTTTTTATTAAAATTATTTTAAAATTGGATATATATTTAAAAAGATAAATAAAAAAGAAGTAAAGAGAAAACGTCATCAATTTTTAAAAATTAAAAAAACTCAGCAAGGAAGTGGGAAAATTATGCATGGTGACGAAGAATTTACAAATGTAAAATATTAATTAAACTTGAAAATAATTTAAATTTAATACCTTTATTCGAAATAGTTAAAGTAAAAACAAAACACCATATGTTCATTAACAAATTATTTATACTATTTGTTCTTATAAAAAACAACAAATGGCACTGCAATATGGAATAAAACTTTCTAATTTAGTATTTTTAAAAGGATGACAAATGTTGTTTACGTAATCAATAAATCCCATTGCCAGCAAAAACGTCATAAAAGCAAAACTCTTGTCCCATTCGTTAATCCTTACCCCCTCTAGTGGCAATCTTAAGCGAAGGCTGAGGATTGTCTCATTCATATATAGCCATTTTTTCATTACTACTAAATCAAAATAAAGGAAATCTCATTTTTTGGTGCAGTTTGGAGCATAAAATTAAATTTTGACATTTTTGCAGCAGAATGTAGCAAGGGATGAATTTTAATGCAGTCTGGTACAGATTTTTCACCCCTAATTTTATCATAAATTAACAGAAATATTTTAAATAATATTTAAAATACACACTTTACATATATAAGACTCAAGTTATTAAAATTAGATTGAATGAACTATTTAAAAAATATATCTGATTTAATTATGTTTATTTTTAATGAAGATATAGTTTAACAAACTTAAAAAATAAGATATTTTATAAAAATTAATTTAACTGATTAATTAAGAGTAAAAATGAAATATGAATACTCACATTGACGTAATAACTGGAGTTTGCACAACAGTTGATCTGGAAGCATTTGTTTTAAGAATACTGTTTTGTTCATTTATAAATACGATTGATCTATTCTGTTCGACAGATGGAAAGTTAGCATCCTCAGTTGATGACAAGTCAGAATTACCAATAGTTTGAGCATTTATTTCTCGACTTTCAAGTTTTTCATCTGGTGAAAAGGGCAAAGTATCTGTGGTATTCTCACTGTTAGTTTCAGTTTCTTTTTTCTTGAGCCCAAAACAATTTTTCAATATGATGGGAGTTTCTGGTTCACTAGGTAAAGTGATGGATGGAGTGTTCAAGACTTCTGAATCAGGCAAACTTGCTATCAGGGTAGCTGACTGGAAAAGAATTGGATAAAAATATGCTTTCAACAAAAAAGAAATTATAAGTTAGAACAGGGGTGGCAAACCCCGTAGCCACAAGCTGCCTTCAACATTTTACTGGCCTATGAGATTTATTACACTTTTACAAAATATATTTATTTTATAATGGCCAAAGTAGTGAAACCAATATATTAAAAATATATATATATTATTTGTGCGTCCATATATTTAAAAATTAACTATTTAAATTAAGAGAAAAAATTAACTTTGATTTTAAAATAATATTTCTTGCGAATATATGACAAAAATTGCCTGTTTTATTAATGAGTTCACAGAATAATTAAATGACATTCTGCGAACTCATGATGCACATGCATCGATTTGCAAAAGTTAAGTAAAAGAGTGGAGAGACAAATCCCACACTAGTAAAATAAATATTTTTTAATGATTTCATTTTTTTTTATTTCATTTATATTTATATATTTTTATATTTCATTTTTAGTGTTATATATTTCTTTACAATGTGTTTTAGTATCATTATTATTATGTTACCTATGTTCATATATAAGAATAATAGTAAACACAATAATAACTCATAATGTTTCAATTTTTCACTCCAAAAAAAATGTTTATAGTGGGTCTAATAGGGGGATATATAATTTTATATGTGGCCCGCAGAGTTAGGATGCATTTCCAAAGTGACCAGTAAGACCATTTGGGTTGGCAACACCTCTGACTTAGAAAATACAAATGTTTCTTGTAATATTGCATATTCAGAGATTTTGCAACTTCTTTTTGGAAGGAAAAAAAAAAGTTATATCAAAAAGATGGAATGTTTTTGTTTTTAATGTTAACACATACAACAATGAAGAATTTAATCCTAGCACACAAGAGTGATTTTCAATTCTTATATCTCTCACATTAAAATAAAACTTTATAATTCTGAATTACCACTGCTAAAAGTAAATAACATTAGAACTAAATTAAGTCCTTAATATGATGTAATGTCTGTTAATTTGTTTATTAATGATATAGATAGCATAATATAACAAGTTGTTTTTTTTTTTTGTACTGTGTTGTAAAGTCTTTTTATACAATTAGTGTATAGCACATTAATCAAATCAAATATTTTTTAGAATAATTATTATAAGATAACAATTATTATTAATAAGTTAAGATTATTATTAATCATTACTGCATCTGATTATAATACAGACACAGACAAATTTTTATACACTCATATGTAGGACAATATTAAAAAATATTCAATTTGTAAAACAAAGCTATAACATAAAATTCACTTCTTAAATTTCTTTATGCTTTCCTAAGCACACATACAAAACATTAATTTACATTAAATTATGTTTCTATAGAGAGATAACAGTATGTAAAAGTATTTTGCATTGCCAATTACCCGAGCAATTCACACACACAATATAACATAACCAAAATATGATTAAGGATCATATACATAATAATCAATACTTATAAGCATTTAATGTCTTCAATGTTAAATTATTTTTCAATAAGAGGTAGAGAAATAGTAAGGCAATGACATTACAAGCTTTTATTAAATTTAAAACATGTTTGATAAAAATTAAATTTTTGATTTTGCTAATATTATATTAATCAAGTAATTATTTCATAATTGTTACATTTAAAATGTATTATGATCATTCAAAATAGTTTATGAAAGAAAAACATAGTTTAAAAAACTTTTACTGATAAAGGATTATAATATATAAAAGAAACTATATATATGATATGGATACATAATTACTTAGTTTTTTTATATAGAAAAAAAATTAAATTCAAATAACTTAGAATGCAATGTTTAATGAAATAAAATATAAGAAAACACTACAAGAGTTTTTTTTTTTTTTTTTTACAAAAAGGGTGAGGCAATTTGGCAATATATAATAACACAGCATATAACTATAATATTTTTTTTAAAAGTGAAACTTTTAAGTTAAATTAATAAAGTTAGTGCACTTTATAATTAATTATGAAGTGTAACAGTAGCAAGCAATAAAAATAAAATAACTGATATGTTTTTTTTAAAATAAAACATATTATTCATATTATATATTTTAAATATATGGATTTTCTAATGTTCATTAAAATTAGTAATTTATACAAGCTTGATTGCCAAAAAACTAAAAAGATTTACAAACATTATTCATATAGAACCATTCATTTTTTTTCACTCACCTCGGGTATATTTAAAGAATGAGGTCCATTATTGCTGGAATTGGCTTTTCGAAATGTTGCATCGAAAGGATTGTCATTGTTAAACTCTTGGAACATTTCAGATTCTAAAGCATTCAGAAAACGAGTTGGTGTTGGCGTTTCATCTAGGAATGAAAATTTATATATTCATTACTTAAAAATTGTCAACTATAAGAGGACAAAAATTTAATTTACATATAAAAGTCTTACTACATTAATAAACAAAATAAACTAAAACTGGAAAACTAACAGTTTTCAGTTAAAAATAAAATTTTTTTAGCTTAATATTAAATAAAAAGTAAAAAACTATATGTGCTTAAATAACTTACCAATAAACATGGTTTTGAAAGGTGTAGAAGGCGTTAAAGTTAACGATAATTCTTGCTTTCTGGTAGCCATGTCTTGTTCTTCTCTATCCGTAAAATTCTAAAGAAAAAAAAAGTTTTATACAAAAAGACCCTGTTTAACACCTCTTCACTTAGCACTGTTTCAGCATCAAGTAACAGCATTAGGATTCCTTGAAATATTACAAATTTTAAAGCTTATTATCTGATGCAGTCATTTAAATAACTGATAGATAAGTAACTGATTGATAACTGGTGATAACAAAACCTATATTGGAGATTTCTGGAATTATAATATGGATGTTATAAACATCAATTTTTCTTGGAATGAGGTGATCAAGAAATGTTTGAAAGGAATTTAATGTATGGCAAGAGCTAAGAAAGGATATAAGTACAACAGAATCCACTATTGATGTTAACAAAATTGTGAAGCTAGTTAATGAAACAAGGTAGGATATTATAAATGCACAAGATATTGAAGAATTAGACAAAGTTACAACTAGTGAAAGTCTATCCAATGATGTCCTTAAAAAATTGGAACAAGTGGAGATGATGAAATTAGCATTTCTGAAGATGAGAAGCAAAAAGGACTTTCAATGGGTTTTTAAAAAAAACATTTAATTACTATAAAAGAAATTATGGATCAGTTTATGTAAAATGATTTAAATATTGATAAAAGTTCAAATCAAGACAAGATGTCTTGCCATCAACAACTACTTGTTGAACATAATAGAAAAAGGCAAACCACTGTAGATGACATCAAAAAAATACCAAAAAGTCAACTGAGGAAGAATCTTCCTCATCTCAGAATTCTTTAATTTTTTATGAATGTTTTAACAATAAAAGTGATATTAGCAATAAATTTATAATAAAAAAAAACTGATAAATTTTCTTTTCCTCTGTTCTGTTCACTTATCCGTATGATTTACATGTTAAAATGACCTTGTTTAAAGATGTTTTGTTTGGCATGGGAACTTATTTAATGTGTTAAATGGGGGATTTACTATACTTAAAATTCTCTGAACATAACATGTTTATTTCATATAAAAATAAACTGCTGAAAATTATATGCCACTGTAGATAATCTGGGCAAAAAATAAGGGAATTTGCTAATTTTTCCTACTGGAAACTACTTTATAAAGCTTGGTATAGCCAAAAGAAATCTAAAAATTTCCTTTTTGGAGATTTCTCTTTATAAGCACCAGGAATTTTTAAATATTTTTACTATATTCTTAAACCCTTTAATATACAATAATTTTTAAGTGGAATTAAAAGCATTATTTAAATCAATTTATTGAACTTCTTACAGTTTTAATATCAATGAAAAAAAATTAAGTGTGTCTTGAAAAGAATTTTATCAAAATTTACAAAATTTTCTCTTGATTAAATAAAAAAAATCAAACATAATTAACAAAAATTAGGGGGAATCAATTTTCTTTATTAATATGTTTTATGGTAAGATTGCTATGGATATTTTTATACACATTTATTTACTTATTTATTATAATTGCTTGGCAGTTTTACATAATTGAATTACATAGCCAATAACATAGCTATGTCCCAATTTTCATTGCTGAATTTGGCAAAAACTGAATGATAGAGATTCATAATAAGAAATAAAAGTACAAGTATTCAAGGAGGAAACTAGTTCGATAAATAAAAGTACAAGTATTCCATTTGTTAATGTTTTGAAATTTATTTATTTTGTTGGTATGAAGAGTTGAAAAATTTATATGTTATTTATACTTATGATAAGCTTTTTTTTTTTTTTTTTCAAATAATTTATTAGTATATAATATAAATTAATATGAATCTTTAACTATCACTCAAACACTTACATTATTGAAAAAAGAATTTACACATTGAAATCTTTCTAAATAAAACTACTTGACTTAAGATAATATTAATGTTACATTATACATGTTACATAATATTTAATTATTATGTGAATAAACAAAATGTTTACCATTTTGCTATTATAATAAAAAGCTGCTGCTGCTGCTGCTATTGCTGCTTTGTCTATATTAGATATAAAAATAGCACCTATAGGAAAAAAAAAATTAAAAATTAGTTTTAACAAATTATAACATTTTATTTAATAGTTATCATTTTTAAGAATTAAATAAATATTTTAACATATTCCTAATTGTTTCTAAATGGACAATAAGTTATTTTATCAGGAATTTATTCACTTGTTATAAAATTTCCTATAAATTGTTAACCAACTAATTAAACAAAATTACATAATCATTAATGTAGTACTTTTTTAAAAGTGATTCAAATAAAGTTTGATCAATATTCTACAATTGTACTTAAAAAAAGTATCCTATAAATTTTCAATTAACTGTTGATGATTTAAAGGAGCCTGATGACCAAGTGCCTAGAGCTCTCTACGACAGATTTCGGGTTTGAGCCCCGGCAGTGCCATGTATGTTTGTAGTGGTTTGGAATCCACTTTAAAACTGTAGGTCATGGTCTTTTTAATACGCTTTTATTAGCTTCACCTGTATGTTTGTATGTATGTAACTGACTTTTTCCCCTGGACATCTGTTTCCCCTCATATACACTATTTAAGCTGCAAAGAAACATTTACAGGCATCTTTCAGAAAGAAAACAGTTGATTCTTTTTAATACGCTTTTATATTAGTTTCACCTGTATGTTTGTTTGTAGCTGACTCTTTGGGCTCGATTTTGCCCTACTTTAAGCGATCAGATTTAATTTAAACGTTGTAGACTTATCAAGGACTGACGATACTAAAATATTTTAATAAGTTTATTATCTCATCATGATTAGGATCGCCAGGATTAGAGATTTTATTTTAACTTATGAAGAGCAATTTAACCCCTGTAGAATGAAAGTATTCAGTAAAGACATTCAAACCTACGTGGGACAGTGGCACGACTGACTATTCGCATTTAGCCTTGGTTTTACTCACAATTACATTATTGTAAATACTATAGTTCCACTCCTCCGTACCGGGACCTCATTTAAATATTATAGTTTAAAAACACTAAAAAAGATGCTTTTAGAGTGAATCAAACAAAAAGTAAAAAATAATTGCTAACATAAGAATAAAATGACTGACGAGAAAATGAATGTCACTGTTCTAAAAGCGTGGGGTGTCCGATATCAATCGCTATAATTTTTCACTAGTGTCATTCCGAAATGCAGAGTTAGTTTAAAAATGTCATACAAAGCACCCCACGCTTTTAGAACAGTGACATTCATTTTCTCGTCAGTCATTTTATTCTTATGTTAACAATTATTTTTTACTTTTTAGTTTGATTAACTCTAAAAGCGTGTTTTTTAGTTTTTGTAAACTATTTATTTATTAGTCCTCATGTGCACCATAGAGCGACTACCCAAACCAAACCTTGATGATTTAAGCCCTTGTTATTTAAGATGTCATGCATATTTTAAATCCACTATAATTGTGAATCAAGATTAAATGAATATTTAGGCAAACACTTTTGTATAATATAAATATGGAAGCATGAAATAAAACCCTTGATATAATTTTATATAACTTTAAAAAATTACCCCATTATTTTTTATTTAATGAATAGATGTAATAGGCCATATTTTACAAAATAATTTTAAGGAGCCTGTTCCAGACTACAGATTTTAATGCATCATCTGGAGCAACTTCATTACGAAATAACAAATTTGTAATCAGAATGAAAACTATATTCAAAATAATTAAATTATGAAATAATTTCACTGCATGCATCATAATCAATTTGTTTTTAATTATTTGATCACCAGTAATCATTTCAAACATCACTTAAAGCAGTCGATTAATAAAAAACACCCTATTTTTTCATATATAAAATGAGAATTTTTTTATTTTATTTCAGACGAAATGGGCGATTTAAATATATTTATACTGTAGTGCCAAACTTAAGAAAAAGAAAAGAAAACATAACAGCAACTATTTTTTTGGGGAAAAATGCTGATATCCACATATATTATCAGAAAATTTGAAATAAGAAAAAATAAGTTCCAGTCATTTCATAAGGCCCATACAACCATCAAATTAAAAGCTCCCCAAGATCTCATGAGTTACTTTTCTTAACATGATGCTTGGTCATAAAAGTAAATGAAATTGATAGTACAATTTGTCTTACTTTAGTGATAATTATAAAATATCTGGATATACTCAAACAGATGAATGTGATGAATACAATAAATCAAATGTAAGCATAAACTATTATTTATTCATATACAAAAAGAGAATCCAGATAATCTAAATAATGACATAAAATGTAATTGCAACAAATGTAAGATGCAGCAATGTGTGTATATAAATAGACATATATAAAGCTGAAATAAAAAATATATATACTCAAACATAATAAGAATTCATTGATTTGAATAATGTCTTTTCAAACTATAAGCCATTTCTTATTTTTCTCCTAACTTTTTTTAACACCAAAAACGAAAGCAGAAATTTTTTTCACCTCCAATATAATTTAATCATAAAAATGGCTGACATTAACGAAATATTTTCAAATTACAGCTTAACATATCTAATGTCAAATTTTGTAATTTTTTTTATTTATGTTTAAAAAATATATTGAAAAATAATGATAAAAATTAAAACAAGAAATCCCATTTCAAACATAAACAATAATATGATTGCGTAATTGAAATTTTGACATACCGCCTTCAAATCTCACAGTACCAATAAATAAAATACTTTCAAATAAAGTGATAGGTTATTTAAGGCAAAATCATTTGATAATAAATTATGTTATATTTTATACGGGGAACATACGGGTTTGTTTTTTTTTTAAGTAGTTTGTAGTGTGACACAGATCGTGCAGTTACCATTTAAAACGATGACGAAATTCCCACCGTTCACGCTGTCAACCATGCACAGAACAGCCGCGATAATAATACTGCATAAGAAACGACTATAAGACTTTACATTTGGAAAAAAAATATTCCACTTATCACATTAAAATTTAAATTAAAAATTTTAAATATTAATTTAAATTTCAAAACATGAAGCCAGACCACACCACATTTAAACGAAACCTATTGCCAAAATTTAGGGTCAAATTTCAACTTTGTTTTGCTTTCGTTTCCTGTTGTAAGTTTTCGATTTCGCACTAGATCTTAAGCCCATAGATAGTTCCAAAAGAAGTACAGCCAAAAAGAATAGCATAATAATCTTTTATTATTCAAAAATTCAACTTCCTACCAATAAAAAAAGGGCTATTTAATATATTTAGTCAAGAAACAATTTGTAAAATTTGGCTACACTAAAAGCCTAATTTTTGTGAAACAGAAAGGACATCAAAATCTGAAGTTTTACTCATGCACAGAAAGTATGCGTTAATTATCATTATTATTATTCAATACTTTACATCAGGGATGTCAACCACATTAGTTTTCCTGAACAGCAGCGTTTTTGCACTTATTGTATAGTTATTCTTTAAATGGTTGATTTTAATAATAATTTAAATCTATCATATATTAAAAGTTACAAAAAATATTGAGTTTTATAAAAATTTTCTATTCTTATTTTTTCATGGTATCTTGCTACATTTAAAATAGGAAATTCAGAAGTGAGTTATAGCATATATAAAATTAAAGGAATACGCTCGACACTTAATAATAAAATTGGTGTCCAAGACTCGTTAGAATCAGATTCTAAACAAAGAGTCTTGAATATACTCTCCCGAAATTATAAGATAATTATTTAACTCCAGCATACTCATTTGAATATGTGTGAGAAAGAATAAAAAAAAGAACAATAAAACATTTAAGTTTCTGAAAAAAGATATTTAAGAAGAAAAGAAAACAGAGAGAAAAAACGATATTAAAAGACGCCGCCAAAATCACAATTATTTTCTAGAAAATCCATTGCTAAATCGAGTTTTAACGTAAGGAAGAACTACTAACAGTGAAAAAAAAGTTCTGTTATTTACGCTTTTGTAAAAAATATTAATTCATCATCTGAATGCATTTCAGCGCTTTTACATTAAATTGCGGCCTGGTGGCCAAGTTGCTAGCGCTCTGGCGTTTGGTATCACAGGCTTCAGGTTCGAATCCTGGTGGTAGCACGGATGTTTGTGAGTGGTTCGGAAACCACTTTAAAACTGGAGGTTCCGGTCTGTTTATCCCTCGTGTGCACAAAATGACTGTAGAGCGACAAACCAAACAATCTTCATTAAATTAAATTATATTAATTATTTTTAAAGTAATATTTTCCACCATCGCTAATTTAATTAAGAAATAAAACGATTTGTGAAAAGTATTTTGAAATTAGTACTTCAATAACGATTGAACATAAATTTCAACATTTAGCATCCAAATGCCAAATTGAATGTGTGATGCCCAAATGTGTTAGTGATTGTAATTAAAACTAAACAACCTTAACAATGTTATATGCTACAGAAAACTGGAATAACACACACACATCTATCTATATATATATGAGGATATTATTAAGGTTTGGTTTGTCGCTCTACGGTCATCTTATGCACACGTGAGGCTGAACAGACCGTCACCTACAGTGTTTATGTGGATTCCGAACTAATACAAGCATCCATAGCACCGCCAGGACTCGACCCGAAACCTGTGGTACCGAGCGTCACAGCGCTAGCCACTCAGCCACCAGGCCCCGATGATGATATTAAGGATTGTATATTTTCAATAAAAATGATCGATGTAATAGGAATGAGGCCTTTCTATATACAACTGAAATATTTAACCATGGATTTGTATGCATACAATATTTTTAAAATTTTTTTTTCTTTCTTCATGAAAAATAAGGTTTCTGTAACTCGAAAGTTTCCTTTCATTTATTCAAATGAAATAAATAATTAATAATATTTGAAATAAGATTACCCAAATCAGGATCTTCTATACGAATATATATCAAAACTCCTTAAAAAGCACCTGGTGAGGATAATATCACTAATGGAATGCTTAAAAATCATCCTTTTAAAGTTATCAATAGAATTTCTCTATAGATTCAATATTCATTTGCGATATTTATGCAATTTCATACTTTCTTCTTTCCTAGAAAACTGTTATCCTCCTTCACATCTTTAAACCTGGAAAAGATCCCTTTTATCATTTTCACTTCCACTCTTCTGAGTAAACTGACTGAATTTGTCGTTTTTAAAATGTTTAAATCTCATCTTTGCAAACATTCTATTACGACTCCAAACAGTTTGGTTCCCCCTCAAAACTTTTCACTACTCACCAAATCATACAACTGTGTCCAAAAAGTAAGAACAATTTAAATTTCCCAGGGCTTATGGAATTTCAATTTTTTAGGTTGCTAGCACTGTCCTTGACATCTGTGTGAAATTTCACGTCAGAATATTCATTAGTGTTGGAGCTACGCTTGGCTCTGTGGGACGTTAAAACTGATTCCGGCGGTTTATGAAATGTCTGAATTCATTGGGCAAAGAACTTGCATTCAATTTTATTAGCGGAAACATTCGGTGAGCATTCCTATATCGGAAAGAAATGTTTACAAGTGGTATAAACAGTTCAAAGAAGGCAGAGAACGCGTTAAAGACTCTCTGGTCGGCCATCCACCTCAAATCGGGATAAGTACACGGAGTTCCTTGGTCGCGCAGCGACCACACCTCCAATCTGGTAAATGGGATTACGTAACGTGAGGTCTTGCCCTTTGCCAGTTATAAAAAATATAGAAAATTTAATAAGAAAAACAATAATATCAATTAAGTTACTAAAAGCAACAAATAAAATTTAAAAAAGTAACAAAAAAGAATTTAACAAAAAAAAAAAAAAAAAAAAAAAAAAAAACCCCAAGAGGAAAAATTAAAAATCTTAGCAAAAACGAGCACAGACGGAGTAACTAAATAAAATTACGCGAGATGCGAGAGAGAGAAGATCCATTAAGAAACCAAAACCATCGTTTCAGTCCACCAGAGCGAAGGCGAAAATAATCTTTGATCTTGAGAAGCAACCATCTGTTGTCTGGGAAGAAACTAAAAGTGAGCGCATTATTTATTAATATTAAGTACGTATCGTGGGCGTTTGCGGCTGCTGGGAAGAGATATATCATAATCAAAATTTTGAAGATCTTTTAGGACCTGGTTATTGGAAAAAGAAACAGAATCATAGAAATTAACAGCAATTTTTTATACGTAGTCTTTAAAGCTGGAAACAGAGAGCGAATATCTAATCTCTTTATTTCTAAAGAACCAGGGTGAATTCGTAATCATTCTCAAGATCTTGTTTTCAAGCCTTTCCAGAATCAGGAAGTAACTGTTCGCAGTGGAGCCCCATACTGGACTCGCATATGCTATGATAGGTCTGAGATAGGAGACATAGATTATTTTTTTAAGTTCCAGTGTTAGAGAAGAATTTCTGCAAATTAAAGGATAGAGTTTTCGTAATTGGTTATTGAATTTAGTGCGAAGATATTGGATATGAGAATTATAATTAAGTCTGCGATCAAGAATTACTCCAAGGTATTTAATTTCTGTAGACCAGGAAATATTAGTATTATAAATAGTAATATTAGGTGGGTTATAGTTGTTTTTCCTGGTGAATAGCACTGCTTCAGTTTTCGCGACATTAAGTTTAATTTTCCAATTATTAAGCCATATTTCTAACTGATTGATGTAACTTTGTAAGTTTTTCTGAATAATGTTGTAGTTTCTCCCCTGTGTAATTATAGCAGTGTCATCCGCGTAGAGTGTTAATTTAATCTTGTGATTCTGTGGAATATCATTGGTGTAAATGTTATATAAAAAGGATCCTAAGATCGAGCCCTGGGGAACACCGGCTGGGATTTTGCAGTTTTTTGAGTCGATATTATTTACAGAAACAACAAAATTTCGACCTGTGAGATAATTATAAATAGTACGAACTAAAAAAGAAGGATACTGAAATTTAATCATCTTGAAAATTAGTCCGTTGATCCAAACTCGATCGAAGGCTTTTGCCACATCTAGAAAGATTGCTGCTGTATCAATTTTCCAGGAAAACCCTTCTGAGATTGTTTCGGAAATGTTATAAAGTTGATGCGTAGTGGATAAATTTTTGGTAAAACCAAATTGCTGAGAGATTAGTATGTTAAGTTTGTTAGATGCTTCATTACGGATATCAGAGAGAACTCGTTCGATTAGTTTGCTGAGGGAGGAAAGAAGTGAAATGGGTCGATAGCTATTAGGAGAGGTAGGGTCTTTACCAGGCTTAAGGATCGGAAGAATGCTAGCAGTCTTCCAATTCTTAGGAAAGTAGTTAGTTAAAAGAATAGCATCAGTAATTTTACAGATTTGAAGAATAATTTTAAAGGGAATATTTTTAAGCATTTTATTGGTTATGCAGTCAATAAGGGGTTTTACTAATTTTTAGATTAGAGATGCAATTAATAATAAAGGATGCTTTAGTAGGAGGAATATTTTCATTATCATTAGGCTGAGCAAGGAAAGAAGAGATAGTGTTTTCGACTTCAATTACAGTGTTAGGATTGTTAGTTTCGTTTTACTGGAATTGTGCTTGTAGAGTAGTAGCGAGGACCTCAGCTTTGTCTGTATCAGTAGTAACAGCAGAGTTAGGAGTATGGAGTGAGGTAATTCTTGTTCTTTTTTTTCTAATATTATTGCAAAGGTTCCAAATTGATCCATCTTCAACATTAACAGTTTGAAGTTCCCTATCCCAGCAGTCGTTTTTGTAGTTTAAAATTGCTCGTCTAAGTATATTCTGGTGATGGTTATACTGATTCTTGCTGTGGGGGTCACGATAAATTTGCCAAATTTTCCTAGCGTTATTACGGTTAGTAATTAGCGGTTTAATGTAAGGGGGTAGGTAAGTGCGGTTGTTAGCAGTAAGAGGTTTAGAAGCAGCTTTATGTGCAGAGAGAATACTACTAGTTAATTCAAAGATTGCAATTTTTATATCATTAGGATTAGTTAGAGGGGTGGGTGAATAATTGAAGTTATAGTCCAGAGTAGCAGAGAATTTAGACCAGTTAGTAGTAATATTAGAGTTGATATTAAAATTAGCATAGTTAAATTTATAGTCAATAATGGTTATATAGGTTATGATCTGAGGAGAGTTCATCTAGAGAAGAAATTGAGTGATTAAAGTGAAAGTTGTTAGTAACTACAAGGTCAATAATAGAAGTAGAGTTAGTACCAATTCTAGTGGGGGTTTTAGGAGCAATAATTTCAACGTTAAAGTTATTAGCATAGGATTGAAAGGTTACACCGGTGCTATTTTTATTGTGACATCCCCATGTAGTATTATGAGCGTTAAAGTCGCCAGCTAAAATTACACTACTATTCATAGAGAAGAGAGTATTTAAATCATTGTTGAAGTTAGAGGTGCCAATTCCATTTGGCACATAAACTGAAGCTATAATGAGAGTAGGAAAATGAGGAAAGTGCAATGAGACAATCGTTGATTTTATACGAATTAATGGCGATGTAGCAATATGAGAGTGAGGTACAGAGCTTTTGATGAAAATACCAGTGCCACCAGAGACAGGATCCTGAGGACCATCATTACGATAAAAAGTGTACCCCATTAAGTATGGTGTTTGTGAATTTTTAAGGTGTGTTTCCTGAAGCAGTACTAGATCGGGGTTATAGTCATTAACAAAAGCAGTAAAATCAAACATTTTAAACCAAATATTGCATGCATTCCAGTAGCATATGCGCAATCCAGAAACCGACTGAGTCATTACGGAGCATTAGGAGTAGTTTGGGTCGCCAGGCCGTTTATGAAGTCCTGGAGTTTGTCTGCTTTGTTATCAGCAGCGTTTAGTTGATGGAGAAGACCATCCATGTTATTGAGATTAGTGAATATTGAGAGAAATTCTTTCATAATAAGTAGAAATTTTTGAAGAAATTGAGCTTGAAACTCAGTAATTGACTCAGTTGGTTTTGGGTCAAATCAGAAACATTATTTGCAGGTTGTTGTGTGACATTTTTTGTGGCCGCAGCATAGGAAAAATTAGGTGAGACTTGCCTAGCAGGGGTACCTTTAGGAATGGTGGCGTACTTAGTGGAATTAATTTTGATCTTAGGAAATTTAGAGCATCCCCGCCAAGCAGCGATGTATCCAGACTCCCCGCAATTTATGCACTTAGGGATTTCGAGCTTGTGAAATTTTTTTCAGTCTTTATGCGAATGTTCCTCGCCACATTTTAGGCATCGGGCCTTAAATCCACAGTTGTTGGAGCTGTGGTGGAAAAAATTGCACTTTAAACATTATAAGGTAATTGGTTTCTTATCATACTTTTCCACCACAACTGAAAAATAGAGAAGCCTGTTGAGTTTAAAGATATCATTGTTTTTATTGGATCTGGCAAGCGTAATTTGGAAAATGGGCAGTGGTTGTTTATCCTTAGCTCTGGTGAGCTGAACTACTTTTTCGGCGATGAAGTCCTTTTCTGCAAGTTCAGTTTTGATCTCGTCAACAGGAGTATTCTTCGGCAACCCTTTAATTACAGCCTTGAGAGGTCTGAGGAATTTGGGAGTGATTACGAAGAATTCGATATCATTTTTGTTTAAGTAGCGTGTCAGTTCTCTATGCTGATCCTCGCTGTTAGGGAATAATTTCAGCATTTCTCCTGCTAACTTTATGTTGACCGTACTCGAAAGTTTCATCAATTTTTTTTTGAGCATATCTTTTAAGATTAGCCTTAGGTTTAACCATAATCGGTGGTAGTTTTCGAACTACAGTAACAGTTTCGTCATCATTAGTCACTTCGTCTGTGCTAAGAGAATTAAATTTGTTGCTGGTTTGAATTTCAGTCTGGTTATTAACTTTACTTGAAGTGAATTTGGCCTTAGCCGTTAATTTCTTATTGGGAGTTAAGAACTCCTCGGACACGTTGCGCTTATCTTTGCGAGAAGAAATCTCACTCGCATTTCTTTTAACATTAGATTTAGGAGTAATCTTATTAGAGTTATGCAAAGGGCATTTGGCAATAGGGCAAGAACCAGATTTACTTACCGATTCCACCAGGTATTGACGCTTCATCATAAGGTTGGCATTCATTTGGAGATAGTCCTGTGGCATGTCTGAGTTCTTAGTCGAGGCCAGAATGTCATCAAGAATTTTCAGTTCTTTGTTCGCAGTCACTAGCTGTCTGCAGATTCCCTCAGGAGTAACTGTGATTGAGGCGTCCACGTTCGGCGGTACGGTCAGATCCAGATGGACCTCAGCAGGTACGTTGACTTCAGATGAAACTTCCATCGCATTCGTTACTCGATCAAAAAAGTCATTCAAACTCATTCTCTGGAAATATCGTAAGGAATGAGCATCGCATCAAAGCCAAACAATGCGTTAAGAGAATCCGCTTTCGGCAATCAATCGCTATCAATAACAAAAAAAAACGCTAGAAGTATCAGCAAAACAATTCGCAAAAAGCTCAATTCTGTCCTTAAGACAAAATATATCAATCTAGTTTCGTATCGTATCTGAAAACCAGTCCGTATCAATGCAACTAGCAAGTAGTATCGAATCCGGCCATCCACCTCAACCGACGAAGCTCACGTCCAAAAAAAAAATTAAAAATTTGGTTCTTGCTAACCGTCGATTTACAATTACAGACCTTGCTGGTGATGTTGAAATTTCATTTTGGCCCTCTAACGCGTCAAATCTCGATTGGTACCGAAAACACTGAATGCACCAGCTCACATTCCATTGATTCTTCGTGACTTGAGTCGATTGAAGAGATTCAATGTGAATCGCCGCGCGCTTTGAAAGCCATCCCTGCTGATGTCTTTTTAGCATGCATTGAGGATTGGAAAAAAGTTGGCATAAGTGCATTGTGCCCGGAGGGGATTGCTTTGAAGGCGATGGAATAAATTTGGAAGATTTCAGCATTCGGAATATGTTCAAGATTTGCATAGAATTTTTCAGCAAGCTTGAGCATAAAATTTTGAATAGAAGGGAGGGCAAGACTGTGACGAATGTCATCATTTCTAAAATATCACGGAGAATCAGTAATCATTCTTAGAATTTTATTTCAAGTCTACTAATGTAGTTAATGTGGTATTTTGCAGCAGAACCCCAAACTGGGCTAGCATACGTGATAATGGGAAGCAAATAATACATGCAAATGATTAGTTTTTTATCCAAGGATAAGAGGGATTTTCTATTAATAAAGGGATATAGCATGCGTAGGGAAATATTATATTTATGTTTAATGTGATTAGAATAAGTTAGTTTGCTATCAAGATATAGTATTTAGTATTAATTCAATATTATAGCCAGTCAGTCTATTTTTACGAAGTGCCTTGGCCGGTTACGGCTTGAACTTGTGGCGGTATTGTAAAGGTTGCGTAGTGTTATTAAAATCCAGACGGCAAAATAAAAGACGATAATCAATTTTCACAATTACAACATGTTTATTCTACTTCGAACGCCAACTACGTTCTGTTTTCATTCTAGCGGGAAAATTCCCTTTCTAACAGTGAAAGTAGAAGTCGTTCAATTTGTATTCCATTTTACATCAATAGGTGTCGCTACATCACTCCAAGTATGTGGCGGTATTGTAAAGGTTGCATAGTGTTATTAAAATCCAGACGGCAAAATAAAAGACGATAATCAATTTTCACAATTACAACATGTTTATTCTACTTCGAACGCCAACTACGTTCTGTTTTCATTCTAGCGGGAAAATTCCCTTTCTAACAGTGAAAGTAGAAGTCGTTCAATTTGTATTCCATTTTACATCAATAGGTGTCGCTACATCACTCCAAGTATGTGGCGGTATTGTAAAGGTTGCATAGTGTTATTAAAATCCAGACGGCAAAATAAAAGACGATAATCAATTTTCACAATTACAACATGTTTATTCTACTTCGAACGCCAACTACGTTCTGTTTTCATTCTAGCGGAAAATTCCCTTTTAACAGTGAAAGTAGAAGTCGTTCAATTTGTATTCCATTTTACATCAATAGGTGTCGCTACATCACTCCAAGTATGTGGCGGTATTGTAAAGGTTGCGTAGTGTTATTAAAATCCAGACGGCAAAATAAAAGACGATAATCAATTTTCACAATTACAACATGTTTATTCTACTTCGAACGCCAACTACGTTCTGTTTTCATTCTAGCGGGAAAATTCCCTTTCTAACAGTGAAAGTAGAAGTCGTTCAATTTGTATTCCATTTTACATCAATAGGTGTCGCTACATCACTCCAAGTATGTGGCGGTATTGTAAAGGTTGCGTAGTGTTATTAAAATCCAGACGGCAAAATAAAAGACGATAATCAATTTTCTCAATTACAACATGTTTATTCTACTTCGAACGCCAACTACGTTCTGTTTTCATTCTAGCGGGAAAATTCCCTTTTTAACAGTGAAAGTAGAAGTCGTTCAATTTGTATTCCATTTTACATCAATAGGTGTCGCTACATCACTCCAAGTATGTGGCGGTATTGTAAAGGTTGCATAGTGTTATTAAAATCCAGACGGCAAAATAAAAGACGATAATCAATTTTCTCAATTACAACATGTTTATTCTACTTCGAACGCCAACTACGTTCTGTTTTCATTCTAGCGGGAAAATTCCCTTTTTAACAGTGAAATTAGAAGTCGTTCAATTTGTATTCCATTTTACATCAATAGGTGTCGCTACAAACTCCTAATCTGGCTAGATAAAACACATGGCAGATAGAAACACATTGGTAAAAAAGAGGCATTGCGTAATGATTATGTCCATGTTAGTAAAAGAGTTAAAATGACAAAAAGGGGGAAGCAATAGGAGGAGTAATAAAAAACATGGCAAAATTAAAAAACAATTAACTAAAAAGCAACGAGGCAATTAATTAAAGCATTTAAATAGTGCTTGGATCTTATCAGATGGGCTATTTGCGTTTTTAAGTTGATTATAGAAGTTATCTAATACTCCTTTCATATTAAAAATATTTACGAGATCAGAAAGAACGTACAGAGCTTTAGAAGCAGAATCAGCAGTTAAGTTAGTAGTATTAGTATTATTAGGAATAGAATGCTCTGAGATCGATGGTATGGTACTTTTCGAGGCACCTTTGAAGAAACTTGCATAGGAGACACCCTCGGTGACTGGCCGGCTGTTGAAGGCAGTCCTTGGCGCTTCTTGGTTCTGATTGGCCGGGATGCGTGGCTTGGGGAACATTGGACATCCTCTCCAAGCGGCAAGGTGCCCCATCTGGTGGCAATTTATGCATTTTGGATTTTCGATTCTTTCTTTGATATGGCAGTCTATTCAATATTATAAATACAAATATCTTATTTTAAAAGTATCAAAATCAATACATTTTTAAGTGATATTTCTCATGGGAAAAGAAAAAAAAAAATGTTTTATCGTACACTTATTCATATTAAGTGATAAATAAATATAAAAGTCCTAAATAAAAAAAAAATGTCTAAAAAAACTATCTAACTGACTTTTTAAGACACGTATTTCTTTTTCACTTTGTTCACTGTAAATATGCATGCGATTTTTTACCTTTAAAGTTATTAAATAATTTTTTTATGATAAACTTTTCAAATACAATTATTATAATATAAAATGTAAATCATAAATTTATAAAAAAAATGTTCGGAAATTTTCAATTTCAATTACACTTTTTATTTTTTTTATGGACTACATATATAACCTATTTGAAAGCCAGAAATTTAATTTTCAATGTATTAATGTCATAACTTCAAAGGACTCCAACTCAAGATAGATATTCGCTCTCTGTTCCCAGCTTTAAAGACTACGTACAAAAAATTGCTGTTAATTTCTATGATTCTGTTTCTCATTCCAATAACCAGGTCCTAAAAGATCTTCAAAATTTTGATTATGATATATCTCTTCCCAGCAGCCGCAAACGCCCACGATACGTACTTAATATTAATAAATAATGCGCTCACTTTTAGTTTCTTCCCAGACAACAGATGGTTGCTTCTCAAGATCAAGGGTTATTTTCGCCTCCGCTCTGATGGACTGAAACGATGGTTTTGGTTTCTTAATGGATCTTCTCTCTCTCGCATCTCGCGTGATTTTATTTAGTTACTCCGTCTGTGCTCGTTTTTGCTAAGATTTTTAATTTTTCATCTTTTTTTCTTTCTTTTTTTTGTTAAATTCTTTTTTGTTTCTTTTTTAAATTTTATTTGTTGCTTTAAGTAACTTAATTGATATTATTGTTTTTCTTATTAAATTTTCTATATTTTTTATAACTGGCAAAGGGCAAGACCTCACGTTACGTAATCCCATTTACCAGGTTGGAGGTGTGGTCGCTGCGCGACCAAGGAACTCCGTGTACTTACCCCGATTTATAACTCAAGATAGACGCTAGCGGCTGCATCGCAGTCAAGTTGCTTCGCACCAACACAAATCATCATCACCAGAAATTTAAAAAGATACAAAAATGTAACACATATAAATAAACTAAAAACGCAGTACAATTACCATTTAATTTAATTTGTTATAGAAAATTGTTCAACGGAATTGTGTGTGACTGTTTTTTCCCCTTTAATTTAAAATAAATAAGTATATTCAATAACTTTGGAAGAAGTTCTTCATAAAAGTTTAAAATCTCGCAAAAAAATAAATTAATAGTTTAAAAAAACTAAAAAATACGCTTTTAGAGTTAATCTATCTAAAAAGTAAAAAATAATTGTTAACATAAGAATAAAATGACTGACGAGAAAATGAATGTCACTGTTCTAAAAGCGTGGGGTGCTTGTATGACATTTTAAAATTAACTCTGCATTTCTGAGTGAAACTAGTGAAAAATTATAACCATTGATATTGAGCACCCCCACGCTTTTAGAACAGTGACATTCATTTTCTCGTCAGTCATTTTATTCTTATGTTAACAATTATTTTTTACTTTTTAGATAGATTAACTCTAAAAACGTATTTTTTAGTTTTTTTAAACTATTAATTTATTTTTTACTTTTTAGTCTGATTAACTCTAAAAGCGTGTTTTTTTTTAAGTTTATGAGAAATACAAAAAGATAAATACAATGCAAATAAAAATTAATGAAAAAATACTAAAAAAGCTAAGTACAATACAATTAATATAAGCAAAAAAAAGAAGAATACGGTACCTTGTCGTCGTCGTTCTTCTTTTTCACGGAGTACCTTGGCCTAAGATTAGGCCTTAAACTCCAGAATGGCACATACAGTTCATAGGAAAAAATATATAAAACATTGATGCATATATAAACAGGATAAGTGATCAAAGAAACTGCCCTTATTTACAAGAAATAGATAAAATACAAAAAACAAATATTTACAAAAAATTGAAACAAAAAATAAAAAGAGAAAAATAAAAATTAAAAAGATAAAATACAAAAAATATATACACAATCCTCCAAAATAAAATAAAACTAGAAAGGTTCATACAAAATTTCTCTTACCCTTCCAGTTCCAGGATTATTGAAGAAAGAGGTATCCAAAGGGGCGGGAAGCAGCCAATTCATTCCAATATTCCTTTAATTATACTTTTATTCAGAATATTAATGACGAGATGATACAAAAATTTACAGACAGACATACAGACAGAGAAAGCGCATCTTTGCGCGGCTAACTACTAACAAGGAAGTGCAGTTCTTAAACCGAAGTACGGTTGGTTACAGTTAAGAGAGGGAAAGTGTTCACGTGACATACAAATCAAAAGTTCTTGTTCGACATCATTTTCGACATTCTCCCACCTTTGAGTTTCAAGAGAATAATGAAACTCAAAATCATAAGTCCAGTCGCTTAGGAGATCTTAGGATTCTTCCACAACGGGATGTCTGATAAGTATCACTATTATCACACCTGTCATATGGTTGACAGTCAATAGATTGAGGACAATCACTGGATTCGATGACAGTCACTGGATCTGATGTGGAATCATCAGTGTCGGGGCACTTGTTGCGGAAGGAGTCAGATAGTGGAGTCCTACTCTGCAAGGCACACCTTTCATCTTGTCTAATTTAAGTTCTAAATGAACAGCAGGAAAAATAGCACAAGTAAATAAGACAATCCAACATTTTTTGTTGTCTTTCAAAAACAATGGTCCACACAGATCTACACCAATGACTTCGAATACTTGAGCTTCTCTTATTCTATCTTCGGGGAGTGGAGCACTAATAGATTGAAGAGGATGTATGGAAAATCTTTTGCATCGGAGACAGTTTCTAATGACTTGACGAATAGTCTTTCTGCTTTTTATAATCCAATATTCTTCTCGTAACGTAGACATCAAGACTTGTATACCTGCATGGCAAAGTTCAACATGCTTGTCAAATATTAATTTGTCTACTATATGATGCTTTGATGGTAGCAAAATTGGATATCGAAAACTTCTTGATCTTTTCTTTGTATAATTCTTGTCTTTACTCTAAGGAGATCATCTGGATCTAAATAGGTCTGCATTGAAAGATTTCTGTTTTTCTCAAAACATTCTCTTTGAACTTTTCTTAAAATTATTTTCTCCGCTTTATCACATTCTTCAACACTTAAGTTACAAAAAGTTCTTTCATTTACCCTTTTCTTAATATTGTTGATGAAACGAAGTATCCACCCCATAATTCTTACGATCTTTTTGTAAGACGAAATTCTTAAGAAATATTCAAAAGTTTCAGTTTCGATGTTGGATGCAGATATAACAACTTTTCTTTTTTCCGAATTAACAACTTCTAAATCAGGAAACACTTCAGAAGTAGGCCATTTTTTCAAAAGATTGATAGAGCCAACTAGGTCCCTCCCACCATTGAGATTTCACTATTTCTTCGGCATTGCACCCTCGTGAATGACCAGGTACAAATTTCCATGAAGTTATTTCAGATAATTTTCTAATTTCTTTTCCAGGATCACCTTCTATCCACCATAAGAAGTGTAAATAGTCTCTGTCCTTTTCATGTAAAGATATTTGTAAAAATGCTCGGCGAATATCAGCAGTGACACCAATGTTACCCAACCTAAATCGATTCAAAACAGCTGGAATCAGTTCAATGAGATTGGGTCCTTTTTCAATACAATCATTCAAAGATATAGAGTTATTAACACGAGCTGAACCATCAAAAACTGGTCTTATTTTGGTAGTAGAATTTTCTTTTATGACAGCTCGATGCGGCAAATAGTGTACACTTGAGACTTCATAACAATTTGGATCAGGTACTATTTCTTCGATAACATCTTCTTCTTCCCATTCTTTAAACACTTGTTCATACTCTACTAAACAGTTGTTTGCATTCAAATTTTTAACAGTATTTTTTAAACGTTTCTGAGCCAAATATTTATTATCAGGAATTGAAGGACATCTATCTATCCAAGGAAGAGATACTATATATCTTCCGTCATTTTCTCTGCTAACTGTTGATTCGAAATGTTCCCAAACTAATTTCTGCATTTCTTCTTTCGATTGCTTTTCGCTAGGATCTAAAATACCCAACGAATCTAAATTCCATAAGTCTGTAATTTTAGCATCATTTATGTGTAATGACAGAACAAGAAGAGAACTATCTAACTTAGCATCAGAAATTTTTCCCATTACTGTCCATCCCAGAATTGTCTGAACAGCTACTAATCCACATGGAAGATGTTCCACTTTTCCTGTAAATAACTTTCCTGCAACATCTGCCCCCAATAAAACATGAATCTCATTAGTATTTTGTTCATGCAAGCAAATTTTGCTTTTAGGCGAAATGTCACTCAAATATATTCTTTTATCTTTTAAATCATTTATACAGTCTGAACTTCTAATTTTTGGAATTGATGCACAAATTTTGTTTTGATCCATTACTTCTATTTTGAATATTATTCATTTTATCCAAACTACTTAATTGTATCATATAACGGTTATGGCGTTCAGTAATTTCTGTTCCTCCAAATAGCCCATGAGTAATCAATTCTTCTCCTTTTATATCAAAACCCATATTTTCAGCAGCAAATTTTGATATATAACTTCTTTGTGATCCGGTATCAATAATTAAACGAATATAATGTTCTAAGTTTTTATTCTGGATTCGAACTACTAATGTTTGTAAATAAACTTCATTCAAAGATGACTGATTGGTAAGAACAGTAGTTTCTGAAGATTCATTTTTATTAATTTGTTTCTGTTTAAATTTTGAAAAGCACATGATCGAAGAATGTTTTCCTGAACAGTGGGAACAAATTACATTACTCTTACAAAATCGAGAAATATGTTTTTTAGTTTCAAGACATTTAAAACAAGCTCCTTTTTCATCAAAATATTTTTTCTTTCTTCAATAGACAAATTTATTGCGTATTCACAAGTAGAACTAGGATGATCCGATGACTCACAAAAACGCAATTTGTTATATTTTTATTTCTTTCTTTAACATTAGTCGAAACTAATTCTGCTCCTGAAGGAATTCTTTCCCAGCCTAATTTATTACTTCTTGAGCCGCGGTTGTTTACTTTATCGAGAGGCGAAAAGGGCCGAGGTCGAAAATCAGAAGTGATTGCGAAATTATTACTCATCATGGCTGCGCGTTCTCTCGATCTCAAGGTCAAAGCTAAAAACTTCAGTAGTTCTTCGATATTATTATAAGCATTTTCATTCTCAGTTTTATTATATTCTATAAGAATATCTTGAGGAAGGGCTTTTAGAATTATTGGGCAAAGAACTGCGGAATAATTTTCTGTTTTCAAATCTAAACTTTCCAAACTTCTTAATTCTGTTAGAATTTTGTCATAGAATTTTCTAAAAGAACAAATATCGTTGGAATTTCTCAATGATTTTATGTTTAAAATATTATTCATATGAGTATGTATCAATAGATCATTTCTTGCAAATCTTTCTTTTAATAAATTAATTGCCGAATCATATGTAGAAGCAGAAATAGAAAAACCTTCTACAGTATTTAAAGCAGTACCACCTAAATGTGCTTTAAGGTAATTAAATTTATCTACTTTATTTAATAAATCATTATTGTGAATGGCAGATTCAAAACTATTCCAAAACGTTAGCCATTGATTGATATCACCATAAAATTTTGAAATATTTAATTTCGGCAATTTTACTCTTACACTATCCACTTGTTTCGACTCATTTAATTCTTTATTTTGTTCGGAACGTGTTTCGCATTTATTTTCACTCAATTCTTTTTTTTAACAAGCGAATTTTTTTATTTGCACGAAATTTCCACAGGGCAACTTTTTCATCATATTCGTCTGTATTTTCAATTTCAGTTTCAATATCTTCTACTTCGTAAAGAGGTTCTAATTTGTTATCTATCTCTTTCAACGAGTCATGTTTAGTAGTTAGCATTTCAACTAATTCTTCTAATTTATCAATATCTATTTCTTCAATGTTCGATAGTTCCGATTCTAATTTTGTTAGAATTTTTGTAACGGATGTTCTAGAAACACTCCGTTTCTTTTTTAACAAATATAATTTCTCTTTACTATTTTCGTCACTCGCCATTTCAAAATTAAAAGTATCTCATCTAAATATTAACTGACTACAATCCCGGCAGGGATGCCAAATTTTACCTCACCAAAACAATCCTCCAAAATAAAACTAGAAAGGTTCATACAAAATTTCTCTTACCCTTCCAGTTCCAGGATTATTGAAGAAAGAGGTATCCAAAGGGGCGGGAAGCAGCCAATTCATTCCAATATTCCTTTAATTAAATACTTTATTTCAGCATATTAATGACGAGAAGATACAAAAATTTACAGACAGACATACAGACAGAGAAAGCGCATCTTAGCGCGGCTAACTACTAACAAGGAAGTACAGTTCTTAAACCGAAGTACGGTTGGTTACAGTTAAGAGAGGGAAAGTGTTCACGTGACATACAAATCAAAAAGTTCTTGTTCGACATCATTTTCGACAAAGTCAAAAAAAAAAGAGTAAAAATACCTAAGCAAAAATACCCGGGGATGAAAATCCAAAGCTGGGCAACGGGCGTACCGGTTATGATGTTCCTTGGTGGTTTTAAGAATCAAAAACCTCCACATCTTAAATTAATTGAAACATTAGCATAAATTGTAGTTTCTTAAATTAATGAATAGAAGTAATTAAAAATAAATAAATGAATTTAAAATTTAGGAAAAAACATCTGCTTGAGAACAATTAAAGCATGAGATCAAAAAGCTAAAGCTATCGGTACAATTAAGAGTTCGTTGACGATGCCCAAAAATAAAAGGTTAAAGTTAAAAAAAATGAGAATTTTAAGATAAAAGTAAAATAAAACAAAAAAGGAATTAAGATTAAACAAAATAATTATACAAAATAAGTTTATTTTGATCAGTTGACTGACTCGCCAGTAGATGGCGCCATCAGTCCCAACATCGAGCCCAAAAAGTGAGTTACATACAAACATACATACAAACATACAGGTGAAGCTAAGAAAAGCGTATTAAAAAAATCTAGTTAAGAAAAGTCTTGCATAAAATACACCATACTTGAATTTATTACAATTACACAAATAAATTAAAATTTAAATCCCTGCCCGAATTTTTATTATTTTTTTTTATTATTTATATGTAAGCATGCTCTTTTCAATGAAATGATAGAAAACTGTGATAATGTATTCCAAACAGTCACACATCGTTAAATTTATTGAAAATTTAATAATTATGATTATACTTCTAATTGATCAGCTGTCTTCACTTGGTTTCTTAAATTATAAAACTATTGTTATAAGAGCACGAACCTATTTTAGAAAATTCTGGAATACAAGAACGTTCAATATCACCGAAAAAGTCATGTTTTAAGATTCTGATTTTCTTATAGTGCATACGAAAATGGATTACTAGATAATTGTACATAATATAAAGAAACGTTCTTTCGCTATTCACATTTTCGTAAAAATGGAAATAGTTTTAAAGCTAAGTGCGGCATATTAGAATTTTAAATCTACACTGCTGCAGAAGATGTTATCTTTGGATAATAATTTATGTTCAAACAAATCGTCAATATTTATAATAAATTCATACAAAAGAATCAAATCCTTAACTAGCAAATATAGAACTTAATTTAATATTAGCTTGCTTCACACAACAATTATTTTTAAACTGGAATTCAGAAACGACATTATGCCTACAAGAAAAAAAATACATAGAAAACCTCATTTTTAATACACAGTAATGGTAATCACGTTTAAAATACACCGAAGTAATATTTATTAAATACATATGAACACAAAATCATACTTTTGAAGTATGTATAACGATGACAAAATAAATGCACTACCACATCACAGAAAATTGACTTGCTCAATAAGCATTGTATTTCTACTGTTTTATAACCGGGATCCGCGCGAACGCAGATCCCGCCACTCAAAAATTGTGCGCCCCAAGCAACCGCAATTTGCGGAAGTGGCAGCTGTCAGCCGTCCGAAGTGCAATGGATAGGCCTCCAACCGGAAGAGCCTCATTCTTGATCGAGGCATTCTCCGACGCCAAGTAAGTATGATTCCACGAACTAGGTATTTTTAATTTATATTTTGTATCTCTTAAATTTATAGTGGTAGATTAAATGTCGGCATCGAAACTTTAATTTTTTGCTAGAATATTACAAACTGCGCCTGTTGACAAATAAGTTTCGAATTAAGATGTATAATAGAAAATACAATAGAAAGAGATTTTTTAATATATTTTTGTTTTATAATCGGATGTTAACAAAGTGCGTGTTATTATTACTAAAATAGTTTCTGTTGTTAAATCGGTCAAAGAGAACATTTTTCTTTCACGAAATGGCTAATAGTTACAAATATTTGTTTAAAAAAATGTTGAATATATTATTATTGGTGACTTCATGCAGTGCCTTGGTTGCGCAGCGACCACACCTCCACTTGGCGAATGGTGAACAGTGAACACTGGTGGTCGAGCCCTTTGCCAATTGTAAGAAAAATTAAATAAATCAGAGAAGGAATAATAATTTCTAACATCAGAGAACAAAAACATTACAATTAAGACAGAGAGTCAAAGTTACAAAAGAAGAGTAAAAATATAAAGAGAATAAAAAAAAAAAAAAATCATCCCATAAGCAAAAATATTAAAAAATTAAAGGAATAAGCACTGATGATAAATCCAATAACAAAATGCAATAAAAAGAAAAACATTAACGAGGCGACAGCGAAATCGAAAAATCTCCAGAAAGGAGGAAATTATTTGTTAATGTTAAGAGTTTAGCGCGGTCTTTTGCGATTTCTGGGTAGAGTGACGTCATAGTCGTATATTTTTAAATCATTTAGAACGGGGTTAGTGGATCGGAAAACGGAGTCATAAAAGTTTTTTGCAAGTTTCTCAACGAATGCGCGGAAACTAGGAATAGCAAGAGAGTGGAGAATATCATTATTTCTGAAATACCAGGGTGCGTCAGTGATCATACGAATAATTTTATTTTCGAGCACGAGAAAGTTGTTATTGGCTGTAGAACCCCAAACTGGACTCGCATATGCAATGACAAGTCTAAGATAAGAAAGGTAGATTAATTTTTTAGTTCAATTGTTAGTGAGGAATTTCTACAAATTAGGGGGAAGAGTTTTCTTAATTGATTATTGAATTTAGTGCGTAGATAATTAATATGCGATTTATATGTTAGTTTGCTGCCAAGTATTACGCCAAGGTATTTAGTTTCTTTGGACCAGGAAATATTAGAATTATAAATAATGTTAGAGGGAATTAGTTTATTTTTCCTGGTGAATAGCACTGCTTCAGTTTTCGCGACATTAAGTTTTATTTTCCAGTTAGTGAGCCGATTTTCAAGCGTGTGTATGTAGTTTTTCCTGATTATGCTTATGTTTCGCCCCTGCGTGATAATAGCAGTATCGTCCGCGTAGAGTGTTAATTTAATTTTGTGGGATGTCGTTGGTGTGTTAAACAAAAATGGTCCCAAGATCGAGCCCTGATTGAATATATTATTAACATGTCAAAACAAAATATTGCTTTTGAGAAATTGCCTAACTAGGAGAGGAAGAAATAGAAATAGGAAGCATATATAAAGAAATTAACTAAGACTTAATTAGTGTCCTATAATATTATATCCACAACAATAAAATTAATTTTAATAATATTACTTAGAAAACGTTACTGTACCAGGTAAATTCAATTAAAAAAAATCTTTCTCCTGTTTCTCACAAATAAAATTAGAAGTTTTTGATTCTTTATTAACTAATGAAGAATTTCTTTCTTGCTATTTTGGCATGATACTTGGTCATATACATTCTTTTTTTCCAATACTACTTCTTGAGATTCTACTGTACAGTTTGCAACCGATAATTCGAAATTCACATTTACTTTTCCGAATAATGATTTTCTTCTTACCATGAAACAAAAAAAAATCTTCGAAATTTTTATCATGCTTCCTTACCATATGTTACGGTATTAAGTTGAATCGGTTAAACTAACTGTTTGTTGAATTTGAAATAATATTTTCTCCTTTAAATTAATAAATATTTTACGGATTTTTTTTTAAACCTTACTATTAGTCTCACCTGGCATGGTGCGAAGTAAGAAAGAACGATGAAAAAATGCTTTGCAAAAAAAGAACGGTAAAGACTAATAAGGAAGCTTGCCTAATAGAATAAATGATACACAAGTATTTTAATATAAAATAAAAACAAAAAAAAGGAGTAAAATATAAGGGTTTTTCAATTTATTATTAAGTATAACGATATATATGCACAATTATTTAAAGTAATACACAAGTATTTTAATATAAAATAAAAACAAAAAAAAGGAGTAAAATATAAGGGTTTTTCAATTATTATTAAGTGTAACGATATATGCACAATTATTTAATAAAATAAAAACGAGTTTCGACGCATGACATGAGTAAGTAGCAAATGTTCTACTATTTATTTATCTGGGGCCGCGCGAACGCAGCCCCAACTACCAAAAATTATGCACCCCAAGCAACCGCAGTTTGCGGATGTGGCGAACGTCAGCCCATCGAAGTGCTATGATGGGCCTCTGCTCGGGAGATCCTCCTTCTTGATCAAGGATGACTCCAGTGCCAGGTAAGTATGAAATTCGAATTTTGACAATTACATCATATACAAATTGAGTTTAAATTAAAAGTGGTAGAATCGTTAAGCCTGACTGATTTGGCAAGGTCGCACCAACTTGGGCGTGGAAGCAGTCGCTAGCTTCTATCTTGCTTCAGTAGAAAGACAATGAAGAAATGCTTTAAGACTATTAGGAAAAGTAGACGGTAAAGAATATTAGGAAGCGTGTGCCCCCCCCTGAAAAAAAATCATGCTACAATAATAGTTTGAAATAAGAAAAAAAAAAAAAAAAAAAAAAAAAAGACAAATGAATAGAAAATTGTTTAAAGAATGAAAACACGGAATGAAAGATTGTTCAGTTAGGCGAAATGATTACGAAAATGAATTATCTTTGGTTTTTGTAAATAACAATTTGAATTTCCGTATGAGAAATAAACTTATTTCATGAAAACAAGTAATTATATAAATAGAATTTTAGAAAAACTGAAAATAAAAAAGGGAGCAACAGACGAAAATTGCTCAGGTATGATTAAATTAGATTTGTGATATTTAGAAGGTAAAAAGGTTCTGACATTTTTAAAATATATATTATAGTTTAATAAAAGAGCAGTAAATATAATGCGATAAATAAGATGTCTGCATTCTAAACTGCATTGAGGTTGTTTATTACAGGATGGAAATTAAAAGGCAGTGGAATCGAAATTAGTTTGTTTACAACTCGTCAGGTAGGAGAAACTGTGTAACAAGAGATGAAAAACATCTTCTGTGTTTATTAAAAGGATAGCAAAAAAAAAAAAAATATATATATATATATGTTATAAATAATATCATAAGTCTCCGGCCGTCTGCTCATGTTTTTATTAGAATATTCATGTTATTTGAAGATCGAGACACATCAAAGTACAAATAAAGTGTAAAATAGGATTATATCATTAAATTAGCTCTGTACAAAGGCTGCATAACATTAGCGTAGCGTGACTCTCAGCTGATCCCACTTTCCAAACAAATCCAAAAAACATGCTTGTTGCCAAATGCTCTCGCCTAACTTCTGACAAATTGTCGGAGAGAGCTTATTAAGGAGAGATTGTATGAATTCTACTAACAATGTATAAAAGTGACCTAGTTTTATTAATATTAAATTAACAATTTATCTTTAATTTAATATTACTTAATATTAAATTACGGAAAATAAATATATCTATAACTGTGTATAGTTGATTAAATTAACAGTCATTTAATATTAAATGACGGAAAACAAATATTTAACTACGTATTGTTGAAAACTTGGTAATTACGTATTAACGCTACCTTGGCGACAGTTGCGCCAATAAAGAGCACATGAGCCAACCGCAGCTACAGATTTGGCGCCAATCTACAATTAAAATTTTTGTTCCAAATAATAAAATGCATATGAAACACTTCCTTTAAAATCAAAACGCTTTCAAAATATTATTCCAAATAATAAAGATTGGCAACACTTAAAAACCGCCAAGTCTGTCACCAAGGTACCGTTAATACAAAGTACCGAAAACTTATTCATAAAAAACACAAAGCATTTACTAGTTTCATTATCAAGGATGTAACTGAAGCTCTTCAAAATTATTTTAGTCGGATATTCTTTTTCTTTACTGGCGCAGTAATCCCAGGGTGCCCCTAGGCCGTCTGCCGACTAACAGATTTCAAGACAGGAGATGTTTTTTTTTAAGGGATAGGGTTGCCAGCCCTACGCTTTGCAGTGATATTAGATAGGTCTATAGCCTAAAGTGGATTCTGAACCACTACAAACATCCATAGCACTGCTAGACTCGAACCCGAAACCTGTGGCACCGGGATCTAGTCACTCCGCCATCAGACCTCTTTAGTCTTATACAGTTCTTGTTAATCTCCTGGCGCCATCTATTGGATATGATACTTATGTAAAAGTTTGCGGGAGTATCAATTTCAATTTCGTTTATTCAGATTTGAAATGTTGATAACATTTTATAGTAAATTAAATTTTTCATTTCATTGGATATTTTTTATTTAGATTCAGAAATTTTCTTGCTTCTGACTGTCGTGCATGTATTAATCGAAATATACAATGTAAATAATAAATATTAATAACATTAAATATTATGCATAGGGAAATCTTATGTTATTTAATATTATTTTATATTGAGCAAAAAATATAAGAATCATTTGATTATTCTTAATAAAAATGATTTTATTAATCTTTTGTTTTACTTTATGATGAAAATAGATATCTTTAATATTAATATAGTTATGTTTTATTTTTCAAAAACATCATATAAAAAGAAATTTACTTTCTTTAAATAATGTTATTAGCCAAATTCGTTTTTTTAATAATGAAATAAAAATACTTTCATAAATTGTTCTGGAAATCGAATGCAAATTTTAGTTTATTTATATATTCTAATATATGCAACGTATCTATGCTACAATATTAGAGATAGAAAATCACAAATCTCTTAGGTCATTTCATGATGTTTCATACTTTGTAGTTTTTATGCAAACATACTCAAATAAAAAATCTTAAAATCCAACTCAGTCATTTATTTCATGTGAAATTTACAATGTTAATACCAATATGCAATCTCCAAGTCTTATATATAATTTGACCAAAAACACTTTTTAATTATATTATTTAAAAAAAAAAAAATTCTTTACCTGCTTGAAATTAAATGATTTATAAAGGTCTATTTAAAAGAATTAATTCATTAATCAAGTATATTAAATGTATTGATCAATTAGAATTAAAAGACAAAAATGTATTCTGCTATAAAATTATTCAGAAATTTCGAATTATGAATGTGAAATAATATCAATACAAAATTCTATAATTAGTCTCACAACCACTAAAATTGGATCTCAGAAATAGAGATGAAGTTTTGCAATATTTTCAAGAATAAAAGTAAGTTAAAACAAATTTCAATTCTTAAATTTAATGCCTTGAAGGGAGGGAAAAAAAAGGCATTATATTAAAAGCAGAAACCCTACGAGATGTCATTTTTCTCATGATTGCATTTTTTTTCACAAGGCCAATGGTAATTATTTTTGGTGTAATAACAAGACTGAAATGAAAGAATCATAAATGTTCTTTAATGCATTTGGAATTTAATTTGTATATGTAAGTTAAAAAAACATTTAGGAAATAAAAATATTTTTTTGATATTTTCTCCTTTTATTATTCTTAAATCAATTAATTGTTGCAAGACATGCAAAGTGGCTGATTATTGTTTTCCTATACTGCATGAAATGGACTTGGAACGTTCTTGGAACTTTCTCGTTATCAAGACTCCCAAATGATTGCAGTCCTAATTTTAGTCTATCTTTCACAATCAAATGATCCTCATGAGAACATTTAAGAAAGGATAAAAATATCCTTGCTTTCTGAAAGTCATCTAATTTATGCTACTTAATTTTAAAACAAAATATTTTTTTTTTTTAACCCTTAAAATTTTTATTTATTTAACATGAATGTAATGACAAATAAACACCATACACATTCACTTAAAGCATTAATATTTTTTCTATTTTGTAATAATAATACAATTAATAATTAATATTTTTTCTTTTAAACTGCCTTGTTATTAGAAATTTAGATATTTTAATATACAATTAAACATTAGCAAATATAAGTACAAAAATTAATATGCTTTATTTGTATACAGGAACAGCCATTTATAATTTTGGCTTCTGAATTTAGAGGATAATGTTTTTTAAATTTTAAATTCATATATAAAATATTTAAAACGGATTCACTGACTAACACCTGTGATCTAACATGCTAAAAAAAAAGTAAGTTGTTTAAAATACTCATGTTAAAACTTTCATTGAGTAAAAAAAAAAAAAAAAAAAATCCAGTCTTATGGAATCATTTTTTCAATAAGATTTCATTCATTTTTGATTTTATATAAACTATTTTTTTAATAACTTTTTTCATTCTAAAACAAACAACAACAAAAATATTTTAATATCTCTTTATATTTCATTTCATTTTTATATTATTTAAATGTTTATTAAGTTCTAAAAATCAATGTAAAAGTTTATTGTTCATTTTTAATATTGTTTAAGAAAAAAATGGCAATACAAATTGTAGTACGAGAAAACTGCAAATATTTATAATAATGTTGATGTTAAATCAATAGAAATTAAACAAAGTACTTAAAATTCAATTTTAAAAATCTTTAGCCTTTTATTTGATTTTGATCTTTTCTAAAAAAAATTGTTTTTAACAGATTGACATCAGATAAATTCGAAATTATATTTCAATCACAATTAAAAAAACTAGCTGTCCATAAAGATTCTTTGAATTCCATAAAGATAACCTTGTATTTAAAACAAATATTAGAGCCAACATATTTCAGTTATTTTGTCAAATTAAAAATAGTAATATTTACATGTTTGCGAGTATTATAAACTAAACTTAACACTAACATATTAACAGACATAGGTTGACTATAATAAATTTTCAAATATATTATATGAATGAAATAGAAATTTAAATAAAAAAAACCACTCATATATTTATATTGTTATAATTGATATATTTCTTACAATCATTTTTTTTTTGCATAATTATTAAAAAAAAAATGCACACTTTTTGTTTATTTCTTATAAACAAATAATCTTTGTTTTAGATAAAATTTTAATACATTTTTCCTCACTGTTCTAAAAAAATGTTTCTCATAATAATAATATTTGTTTATATTAATTTTTTATGTTTGATACATAAAATGTTGGAATGTCTAATAATTGAATATGGATTTTTTCACTTATTATTTTCTTGGCACTGTTGAAATAAAACATTAAAAACTAATATAACAATATATATTTCAGATATAGTAGGATTTAAAAGTATTAATGAAGTACATAAACAATTTAAATAAACAAGAAAATATAATTTATTATCTTCAAATGATTGACAGATGTAAAAAAAAAAACATTAAAATTAATTAATATCATAAAACATTAAAATTAAGCTCTAAAAAAAAACGGTGAACACATTATCTTATTTATGTTTGGTTTATTACTTTTAACAGTACATCGTACACTCGAATGGCGTATTTAATACGTTCAAAATACATTGATAATTATTTCCGAATAAATAGTTACATACAGTTTTAAATTTTCTTCTTAAGCTTTGGGATTATTTTTTTTTTTTTTAAAAACTATTCTATGAAAGATATTTCGAGCGTACAACTGATAAGCATTTTTCATAAATATTTTCTTTTTCACCCCTTTAATTCACCACAATTTTCCGACGCCCACAGCTTCTTACATAAGCCAACTCTACTTCATTCTTTTCAAGATACGAAAAATTAACAGAGAAAAAAAAAAAGTCAAGTGTAAAGAAAATTTTTATTTTTAAAATTTATTTTTGCAAAGTAAATAAATTAGAAATGACTTAATTTATTTAAAAAGAATAGAAGCCAATAGAAATTTTAAATTATTATTATGTTATTTTTCTTAACATAATAAGTTAATCGTAATCGCATGTATCATAACATACGTAAAACATTGTAATACGATTATGACGCATAAAATCCTCGTGGTTGCTTGTTTATGTTTACACTACTTCCTTGTTATGGCATTTCGAAAAAAGATTGTTATAAATTCGTTAAGATGGCCTGATTCAATCAAGGTTATTCTCACACGAGACTGACATATGATAAGCATTTAAAAGAAAACATATCTTGTAAGTGAGCTTCTCTATCAATGCATGACATTTTTTATATTTCTAATATTCGCACATAGGGGAAAAAATGCGATTTCTTTATTCGAGTAAAAGCTTTCGTCATTTAATCGTGAAGTCTTCCAAGTTTAATGAAAATTCCCAATTTATTAAACCCCTTTTCCACAAGCCTGCATGCACAATCCATATTTTTCCTAACCTGTTCCCT